>JAYMSE010000032.1:0-94637 GCA_036897945.1 Silene undulata | reverse complement strand
TACGTTGATGATGAACCTACTCTGCTTTGATCTTTTGATAAGCCGCTCTCCTCACCTTGCCTTAGTCTTTGATGAACCACACCTCTCTTAGAAGTCATTATGCCTCCAAACTTTAAATGGCCAGCACGCGTCCTTTCTTTAAAACAATCTCTTTTATCTTAGAAGTTTTTATTCGGGAGTTCCCCGGTAAAAGTCTTTCCAAGGCAACGTACTATATACCCATACATAACTCTAAATCAGATCTATCTAATATTATCCTACTACTTTCGGTTGCAGAAAAACAATGGGCAGTCGAGCTTTACCAAGCCAAGAAAAGAAGAACTTCTTAAAGAGTTTCGTCTAATCTAGTAGCAGTCTGGTGAAAACAGTCTAAAACACAGTGTAAACCCTGCCGCGGCGTATTGTGGTTAAAACCCCCCGATTATGTCCTTACTAGAATAAGGAAAAACAGCTCTTGTCTTTATAGCGACCTTTCCCCTATTCTCCCTTATTCAATGAGAGGGTCATAAGAGGATCAAGGTATCCCGAGAGTATCCGAAAGAGATTCAATAGATTCATATTCCAATATATAAAGAAGAATGAAAGAGTTTACTAGCTTGACCTATGGGGAATACAGGAAAAACTAAACATTCTTAAAGCACGCGTATTTCAATAGCGATAGATAGAAGCAGCATGTGCAATGTAGAAGTACAAGTCATTAGTTTGATTCTTCCTTTTCATTTACGAAAAATCCTCTGCTCCCACCCGGACTGGCATAGAGAATTCTGCAAAGAGCGACTAGGTCCCACGGAGACTCTATTAGAATTAGAAGAGCATTACCGTTTTCTGATGTGAAACTAATAGCTACTTCTTTTTTCTGCTTTTTAAGACTCTTAAAACCGGTAAGTTAGAAATGCCGCTAAGCAAGATCTTTTTCTAACATCTGGCTCGTTACAGGTATTAGTTTCGCTTGTAATGTATGAAATCAATTAACAACCTATTCCCTGTTTGGACAAGCTTACTTTATTCTTTTTTCTTTATAAGAAAGTTCGAGCTATAGTCCATCTTTCTCGCTTCGCTCTCTTCCTCATGCCAGACCAGCGATTGAGCTTGTAAGGAGTTTCTCATCTTCAATAAAAGGGCAAAGCAAAGGGTTTGAAAAAAGTACCCTCCCAGGGTATAAAAAGAATTCGCATAAAGGGAAGAGCTGCTTCGATTTTCACATGAATTAATTCTTCCTATATTATCTATATAAAGCCGGGCTTGTGAACCATGCCTACCGAGCAAGATCTTTCGGCGAATTCATAACAAGATCGCAACAATTAATATCATATATAATGGAAGAACTAGCTTTACTAAGGAAAGTCTTACCTCAACGCACATAACTTTCAAAAGGATTTAACTGAGCAGAAATAGAAACCGTATCCGGAAAGCGAGTCCTGAAAAAGATTAGAAAGTTAACTAAGTTAAATCCTATCTTATAATAATATTAGGAGCTCTGGGGCGAGCCAGATTAAGCGAAGCATCTGATTTAGTACGATCTAGTGGAGAGAAAGAGTCTCTTATTATACACTCACTTACACTTCTTTTTTGTAAAAGCAGTGGTAGCCTTATCTGCCTATGGAAGTCTAATGATGTCCCCGACATGATATCTCATCTGAAACTTTCGCCCTTTTTGTATGGTACCAGAAGAACGAGTAAACTACGCCAAGCTTTATAAAAGCACAAAGCCAAACGCAAATGAAGCTTCAAAGTTAAATAAAATAAAAGGCTAGACGAGGCAGGGACAAGACTCTAAATCAATACGATCTATAGAAAAGCACTTACTTAAGTGGTTGAAAAAAATATGCTATCTTAGTTTACCACGCTTCTATCTCGGAGGAACCTCTGCGTTAGAGGAAGCCAACCTTCTTCTTTGTTCCAGCCATGTAGCATTCTAATTCGAAAAAAGTAAGTCAAGTAAAGAAGTAGTGGGAAGCGCCTTACAAGCCGCGTACCGAACCCCAAAGTTCATTGGGTGAACGATTAGCTTCCATTGCTTAAATCTCATATCTCTTACTAAAAGTATACAGCTGCTGTTGATAAAACAGTTCAACCGATTCATAGATATAGGAGCCCCTTAGAGTCTAATTATAATAGAATAATTATATAATAAATAGAAGTATAGGGAGGAAGTTCCTTCGAATTTGACAAAGTCGCCGAGAAAGAGATCTCGAAGACGTAAGCAAACCACCTTAACTGGCCAAGTATAAGTTTATGGATCTAATAAGCGGGACAAAGCTCCAGTTAGAGTCTAATATAATAAGGATAATGGTACCTCGACCCCAACAAAGATAGAAAAGAAAGGGGGAGTTTGGATCCGAGCAGGAAAGACGAGAGCTTTTCTTCTACTATCTATAAAGAACTAGGCTAAGTAATAATGTATATAAATCTCGTATATAATAATGAATGTGATTAAATTATCGATTTGACATCCGCGCCATTCATAGTTTTACCGCCATCGACTTCATCCAAAACATCAGATATGGCGGGTACTGCTCTTGGAAGACCCATTTCTTAGGATGACTTTCTGGAAGAACAGGGACTCGTACAATAACACTCATATATATCTAAAGGCGCTAAGTGCCCTACTCTATTCTTATCTTTCTTAAATTTAATGCCTTTCCGCGAAATCTATCAACGATGCTTTATCGAGAAATCCTACTCTACTAACATAATAGAGCCTTACCTAATGCGTCATCCTGAAGGAGACGACTGACAGCTTATTTGCGAGCTTGAGGCTTGGCTATCTTATCTTTACTTAGCAACGTAAGCATTAGAATCTAAGTACAACTTCCCCCTTAGGATCATGAGGGTAAGGACCATGTGGGCATCCCCGCTTTCCTATAAGATCTGGGGTGAGGCCTTCTCTTTCTTGCTGCTCACATCTCTTCTTTGATCTCAGTGAGAACAGGAGCGAAGCCCTCGAATGCTTCGTCCAATCGCCCTTTACGCTGGGGCTGTAAAAAAGGTTACTTTGATCCTCAAAAAAAAGATTTCAAAAAATATATTGCAGGAAAGCTCAACGGAAACGGGTGAACTTACTTTAAGAAATAGCAGCTTTAACTGGTGCTGATGATCATAGATAGATACAAAGGGGTACACATCTACTTGATGCGCTTGGTGGCTTTTTAAAAGCTTAGCCGGGTGAAATGCACTTAGGAACGTATGCAGAGTAAGGAGCGCGGTCTGCCTTTTCGTCGCTGGCTGTGCTTGAGGAATAGAAAGAAAAGTACCAATTCATGTCTAAAAGACTCGGGTTGAGGCAGCTTTTACATAGATGTATTGTAAGATTGATGCTCAATCCTAGTTACTTTGACTTCTGGTTATTCCAATCTGTAACAATCGGGGAGAAGGAGATGTCCACCCCTTACGTTCTGTCCCAGGAAGGACTTATAGCCCTAAATAGCATTCAGAACAAAACAAACTAAGTACGCCTCACTCGATACTGGTGGGAACTTGCTCAAGTCTTTACTTGACTTTCTTGTCCTAAGAAATATGCGAGTCTTTCAGACCTCATAAAAACTTAAATCTCTGAATCAGACCTTTCCGCCTAAACAAAGATGGATTTGGCCCCTGTGCAGTGGTGGGAGCCCATCCGGCATGGCTTAACGCGATCCGATTTTAATGCGGCCTTAATTAATTCTGTTCAATAAGTACGAGAATTTCTGCTTGTAGGCTAGGACCAGCCTAAGTTTACCAAATCAAATAAAGTAGCGTATCAATTCCATCACGGACTGCGCAAAAATAAAGAGGGTTCCTATGAAATCCTCGGGTTGGAAGAGCAGCTTTTTCCTTTCACAGGGACCGGTTGGTATGAAACAAGAGCTGGAACACATGTTGCAAGCGGACATACTTAGATATAGTAAGAAGAAATGCTAGAAGATAATTAGAAAGAAAAAAATATAAAAGAATACAGTGAGCTGGTTAGCATTAATGACTGTCCGTAGTTGTTATGGCATGGTTTTGAGTCGAATTATAATAGAAAGGTAAGACTGAATCAGCCTAATTAGAGAATGATTGTCTTTCCCCTTTCCTTTATTGGTTGGATAGACTGGCTTCGCCTTTCCCTCTTGCATACGGATAGGCTCGGGATCGCCTCTTTGCCTTTTTGTTTGGGAAAAGGGAATTCTCACCTCGCTTGACACGTATCGAGTTTCGGCCCATCACTCTTCTTAAGTTATCTTAAGTTAAGTATAAACCACGTTTAAGCTTTTTCATGCGGTCGTTTGAGCAGCTAGACCTATGCCTAATCTTGGGGTCGAGGTCGAAGACTTCGTTCTTTTCTTTGAGTATATAGCCAAAAGAGGAGAATGAGAATCAGGCTAAGACATTGGAAGGGCATAATGCTAGGAACTAGAGAGCCATATTTCTTTCTTTAGAGCATTACATAGTATTACGTAAAATAAAAGGATGAGAGGCTTAACCTTCATGCACACCCCCTGCTCGAGATCCTTCTTCTCTTTTTTTTTTCTTTTATTTTAAACAGTAAACAAAACAGGTATAGTAGGAGCAAAGTTTGCCCCTTCTCTCTATATTCTCGCGCGAACAGTGATTGGAATGTGAGGGCTTAGACTAAGATGGACTACTAGCCGTGATAAAACGACGTCTTCCTCGACCTCTTTCCTAGCTATTATGCCACGTTAAGAGGACTCGTCATAATTAAGAAAGAAATACAAATATAGGGTTTTAAATTGGGACAAACTGGCGCTTGGAACGCATGCCGTTTTGAATAAGAGTGGTTGGGAAAAGCGAGACAGGTGCGGCAATGGTCACAGATTAATATTCAATTGTCTTTTTATAATTATAAGAGAAGCCTCCTCGCGTGAAAAAAAAAAGAAGATGTGCTATAGGTCTTTATAAACGTTAAAGATTCATGAGGCCAGTCGGTACGATATTAAGATATCTCTCATCAAATACGAAACAGGGGACGAAAGCAAGCCTATTCAGTTCAGTGGTTAGAAAGCGAACTTACTCGCAAGGTTTCTGACCTTACTACTTTACTTCACCCGCACTTCAAGAAGCGGACTTTTCGTCCAAAGAAAGAATCTATGCCCGAAGTGATATCTAAAGATCCGAAATGAGAATGAGAGTTCAATGGGCTTATTGTTTAATTGGGTTCAAGGTACCTCTCATAATATAACTTGTACGGTAATATTCTAGGTTCGAGCTTTCCTTACCTTACTAGACTACTACCCTCTTCACAAAGTAGCTTTTCAAGGAAAAGGCCGAAAAGGAAAAGCGGGTTTCGATGCCTATAATATAAAAAAGTTTTGACCTTTTAGCAGAAAGACCTCGCTCGTGAACAGATTCTAACGTCTCTTTTTTCTGAAAAAAAAAAAGTTAGATCCGTGTTGACGATCCGCCGCCTGCTCGGGGCACAGACTCTACAGTGGCTAAGGCCTATGTCAAGTTCTTCTAAAAGAAAAGAACAAAAAGCAAGTGTCGTGGATGATAGCATTGGATGATTGGCCTCAAGCAAGAAAAGCAAGAAGGGGTAGGGCATGGCTTATGAAGCCCTATCCTTTGTTAACGACTGAAATTGCATTCATTTAATTTCCCCGTTGTTGAGAGAAGACTGCCCCAACCTTGACTTCCACTTCAATTCAGTAAGGCAGGGTGAACCGCTCAAATAAGGACATGGCATACAAATGAGGTAGATTTCCATCAGAAAAAGAATGCAATTTGGTAGAATATCATGATATTCCATCCTCTTTCTTTCGATCAAGTGGTTTCAACTCGTCTTTCTCATCTGGCACCACTGTAGGAAGTTCTTCTTCGAAGGCCAAACCATCGCATCAATTTCTTGAATGAACCTAAGTAGGAATGTGATTGATGCTCTTTCTACCACTGTGATAGGGTAAGCTCGTGTACCTGGTCAAGGGGATTGCATTGGTCAGGTCAGATTTAGAAAAAATCATACCTTCTAGCATTCGCTTCATTCTTTCGCTCGTTCGTTAAAGACAAAGCAAAGTTAACTAAAGCAAGGATTATTGCTGAAAAAGAAGAAGCAAGGGATCTATCGCACTTAGATTCTCATGAAATTACGAGCTTTTGGGGCGATCTTGATTAGAACCGTCCTCTGTTCTTGGAAAGGACTAGACGACTCGACTCATTCCTTTCGTTCATTACTTACGAGTAAAGGTAAAGAAAAAGAAGCTTGCCTTACAAGAAGCTTCCATTTGATGCTTGGATCTTAATTTATAATTAAGAGAGTTTATCAAAAGAATGAAATCGGGGGTTCGCTTCGAGAGGAAAGACCCTTTTCGTAGTTTGGCGCTATCTTGCACTCTCTTGTTAGCGTTTTGATTGACCTTTTTTTCTAGAACTAGAAGAGAAAAAATCAGATGAAAGGTTTTGCTTTATTGGCACGAGCTTTTATAAGCAACGCTTTCGTCGACAGCACGCTCGCTTGTTGGCATGACTTTGGAAAAAAAAAAGAAGGCGCAGGGAGTACGAGACGAGGACTACTTTTTCTTTGCTTTTGTTAACTTTGCTGTTCACGCGGCCAGTACCGGCCTACTTTCCGCCTCTCGTTGGAAAAAGCTGACCGACGACTTCTCTTATGCGTTGCGCCCTTTGCTTTTCTCATATGTTAGGGGTGAATAGAAAACACCAGTAGGAGATTCATGGACCATATAATTCAACTTAGTCCGATCTCTCTCTCCTTTCCGATGCTTTACTAAGACCGCCAAGCAATGTTATGGTATGGTATAAAGAACACACACCACTCTTATAGAATAGAGTTATATAGCATTAATGAGCAAAATGAGCACGAGTACTGGCTGGATGTGTGGGTAGAGGAAGTGCGAGTGAAAGGCGTCTACTAACTTTATATTAGAATAAGTGGCGAGCTGGCTGTTGCAAGCGAAAGGGAGAGGAGAGGAAGAACGAGAAGGCGTGGTCTCGCTTTCCTGACTGACCAGCTTGTGGTAAAATAACAGAGAGTGTAGTCGCGGTTCCTATTGTATGCTATCGTATTTAATTAATGTCCTTTTTAGACAGCAAAAGATCTGACTTTCCATTAAAACTGAATATTAACCTTCTTTCAATATCAAGAAAGGGCAAAGGGTTAGAATCAATCGGGACGGGTTTTTTAGCTTTCATGCAAAAATTACACTGTTTGATCAATGGGGGCCTTTTTAAATAAGGGGCGGTCGAAGCCAAAGAGATAGACGCAGACACAGGCGTGCGTTGGTGATCATGGGAGGGGAAGGCTTTCAATGGGCGCTCCGCATACTTCTTCTTGATTGGAAATCTTTTCCTTTATACAAGAGACCCGCGAGGTCTAGCCGTAGCAGGGGGCATTGGCACAGCTGACCCTCATGTCGCGGAATGAGATGTCTTTGCTGGTAATACTCTAACGTTTCTTCATCCTTATCCAATGGGTGCGTTGGCGGGAGAGGGAGATTATTCGGCCGTTCCATATTATTTTGGTCGAGCATGTGGAAGACTAATCCGTGGAAAGAGATGCGCTTCAGGTAAGGGAAGGACTTTTGATGCTTAAAAAGCCTCATTTCAATTTCCTCAGCTATGCCCCGTTTTTCCTAAACAAAAACAGCAACTTAGTGCGTTTGGCTCGTGAACTACTTTATCTAAGAGCAACGTGTGAAGATTCATGCAATGACGTGGCTATATCATGCCATGGACAAAGAGACCTCCCATCTTATCAAGCCTGAGTTTCCATTGAACTAGGCGAAGAAAGCGAACTCCCCTTGCGTACGAGACCTAGCCCCTACGATTCTCCTATTCGTGCCCGGTTTGCCTGATCGAAACGACTTCCATCACATGGGTGCGCTTTCCTCCTTTTCTTTCTGATGGGAATAGACTTTGCTTCTAACTGTAACTTAAAGCCGAGCCCTGTGAAGAAAGAGAGAGCTGTCCGAGAGCATGGGTCTATCTTCGTTCTTCCCTTCTTTATCTGAGTGAGAAGGGTACCTATTTTCAAACCTTACAAACAGCGGCCAACCTAATCAAAGCAAAAGAGAACTGCTCTAATCCGAGCTGACCCGAGCATTCAAAGCGAAGAATTGGACCCCCTTTCTTCTTACTTATGGCACTGGCGTGAAAGGTCTACAAGAGCTTTTGGGCATCTTCAATACATAAGGTACAAAGCAACTTAACGGAGCCGATGTCCGAATGGGTCTTACATGCCTCACCGGTGTGCCCAGCCTACTTAGGTTATCTATCTTCCAGCCAATAACAGACCTCGATAGCCAGTTCTATTCTCTTTGGACCCTATTTTACTTATGATAAGATAAAATCAGAAGAATCCGAACGACTCAATTAACACGCAATATCCTTTTCCTGCTTTCTTACCAACTTCATACCGTAAAATTGAAATTAAAATGAGAAGAGAGTGAATAAGAAAGAAGCCGAGCTTGGATATCTTCTTGGTCCACTTTGAAGTTCAATTTATCCTCTTCTCTAATGGTCTATGAATCTTGGAATCATTAGCCGCATTCTTAAGCCAATTCACGGGGCCCGATTGGAGCTTTCTTATTAATGGGAAATATGTGTCCTCGCCTATGCTCTTCTTTCATTTCTATCCAGAGCCAGGTTTCGGACATGGTCAGATCTTTATGAGTCTACTTTCCGTTGAATTCTGCTGCCTACTTGGATTGGAAGTTCTAAATCGACCCCTCTCCTCTTTCTTTAATTACGTGATAAAGTTTCTCAGGTTGGTTAAGATGGAAGCGAGTCCAAACAGCCGGTCTTTGATGCCGAGTAAAAAGAGCACTGACTTTAAGGGAAAAGGCATATTCTTACCAAAAGTGAAGAAAAAAAATAACATATATAAGAATAATAAAATAATAGATCAAAAAAAAGAAGCTTCAATCTGCTTAAACCGTTCCCCTTTCACTCAACTTCATATACCTCTGCTCTACGTATACAAAGAAAAAAGGTAGAAAATTGCTCTCTAAATAAAGCGCTCAAAACTAGTCTCTTCTTACAAGAGCTTACCTTTATTGAGCGAAAACATCAATTCAACATACCTTCTCTCTTTAGCCCTCTCGTAAGCGCTTTTCCCATTCTGTCTGAAAGACTGAGAAAAAGCAAAGTGAGTAAATGAGTCAAAGAAAGCAGTTGAGCATGATGGGGATGAGCCAGGATCTCCTCTTCAAAATTTATTAAAGAAAAAGAAGCAGATGCAACCAAGGAAGTTCCTCTGATCGAGGGCAGAATCAATGCCAATGAAAAAGCCAGAATCGATGCCGATTCAGAGACAGCTTTCGCCGATCGTGGAGACAGAGGGGAAGTGCTTTCATTAAGATCAAGAAAGATTTAACCCAATTTAGGGGAGCCAGCCCTCAAGGTATGCCCTTTCGAAAGACCTCGACTAAAGAAGAAGAACAAGCAAATTAGATGTGAGCAAATGGTAACCTTTCGACAGCTTTTAACTTTAAAAGAAATTTAAAAGAAAAGAGAGGGCCATTCTTCAATCAATAGCAAAAGGCTAGGATTCGGGCTAGCCCGCCCATCCAAATGGGTTATCTACTCACCAACTATCCGCGCCAACCAATATATTAATTTGTTGACTTAAGCTATCTGGATTTGAGGAGGCAAATGAGCGCCTTTCCTGTTTGCATTTGCGGACGAGTCTTCTGGGGCATACCTTATGAGAATAGATTCACTTGCCTGCGAGAAGTAAGGATAGCTTGGTACCTCGCTTGTGATGTATGAGCAGGATTATGCTTCAACTATAGGAATTCCTTTCCAATGGGCTTTTCTGCTTTTATTATATAATAACCACCAGGTCCTGCCGTTATACGCTCGTGAACTGAGCTCAGAGGTATCAAAATCTCTTTCACTAGCGCTCCCTCAATTTTAGAAAGTTAAGAAGATTCAGCCACTTGCTTGTCCACGAGCCATAAGAGCTTTCGCAAGACCGCCTTCAAAATAAAAAAGGTGCAAGCAAGTACGAAAAGTAGTTTAACCTGTATTTTGAAATTGTAAGTACCCGTGGTATGATCCTATGCATGCGACCAATCTATTCGTCAACCAGTAGGAGTTGTACTGTCATATCATAAAGGGAAAGGGCTTCGTTCCTTAATGCAAGCACTAAAGGACAAGCAAGCCCCTTGCATACCTCTTCAAGAAGGGCCACAAGCCTATGACGCGATCCTCGCCAACTACTCAAGCAATTCATTCCTCGACCCAGCCCTTACCCTTTTAATTAACCTGGATTTCATTTATACGGCTCGGTATAAAGCTTCAAAAGGGAAGATGGAATATTCGCGGGGTCCCCTTTTCGGAGGGCAAAGCTTGATTATAGCCTTGAAACGCATACAGAGTAGATGAAGTATCCTTCAAGACCAGTTTGTACTTCTCCAACGCTTTCTGTGTCAAAACCTGAATTATTCTCAGCAACAATTTATCCCAAGCAAAAGTTGAATTCGATACCCAACCCATATAATGGTCGCACCAGCCAAGGGCGTCTTATCCGTCTAATAAGATCTCTTACTAATATGAAATTAAAAGATTTTCAGTTATAGGAGTCTAGTTTGGTAGGGCTAAACCTCTTTGTCTAATCCTATACCTTTTAATTAAAAGGGGCAGCTGCGGCTGAACAAGATCAAGAGGAAGTTTCCGCATTTTCTGAGGAAGATGCATAGGATCCGTACTTCAAATCAGTAGCCCCCATTCTTTCGCGTGCTGCGTTTTGAGACAGAGATGAGTGGAAAGGGCGTAACGTTTGACACAGGACATCCCGGGCTAAACCGAGGAAAGGGTCTTTTAGAAGACGGTAGCGCGATTCATTGAGTGATGTATATTCGTATATAAATTAGACATCTTGTGAGTCTTTTATGCCAAGTCTTGAAGACACAAGACAGCGAAAACGAGCACTTTTAGGACCAAAATGTGCGTCAAGTCTATGTGAGAATTAGCATATAAATTCATTCAACAATACTTATTGTATTTTAATTGTAAAAAAACTTTTCCCCTAGAATAGTCTAGGTCGCAGCCTATCAGCTATAGTAAAGCCAAAAGCGCATCCCAGAGTTTTTAGAGGCTAGGATCAGCCCAACTTTTTCACAGTAAGTAGCAACGCCTTTTCCACCCTCGAGATGTCGAGACCGCTTACGCCTTATACTGTGCTCAATTGGTAGATGCCCGAGTATTGCCCAGCCCGAGGCGAGGAGAGATAAGAGCAGAAAAAGTCTAGTCCGTGGGGAATCCACCCACCTTTCTTGTGTCTATCAACCACCAGCGGCTGCTTCATCGGCTGCATCTGCTCGACTTGCATCTTCGCCCACACACTTATGAAATCTTTCTTCACTAGGGACTGCTGCACCTGTCGCTTCTTTATCACGAGCTGGTCTAGGAGGCCAGGAATAGGGCTTCATTGCCTTTCTAATGTTAGGGCCTCCACTTGCTTATATGCTCGCTTCGAATACTAATTTCACTTGCTTGCTATATCTTCGTTCACTAGCTTAGCCCAAAAGAAGAAAGTTCTTTTTAGAGGTTAGAGACAAGTAAATGAATCTAGGAAGTAGTCTTAAGTATGTGCTTCTACTCATTCGTTTGTTACATCATACAAAAAACAAGGGGCGACCCATAAAAAAAGAAAAGTTGCAAATATTGCCTGTCTGTGACCCATGGATTTTCTAAATATCAGGAAAAACCTTATCCTTTCGCTCGCCAACACACTCGGGAGAGTTAGGAAATGACTCGACTGGGGGGAAGGGTGTAAAAAAGACCTTAAGGAGGCACACTAGTAGATTTAATGCCCTTGCTGGGTAAAATGATAAATTTCACATCTGTTTACTCTGGTTACAAAAATCCTAAGCACTCTCTTGGGGCAGGTTAGGCGTGATGGGCGTCCATGGCGAGCGGCAGGATCTTCTATTTCTCAGTTTAAAAAAAATGTTCTAGTTCTCCACATTTTCTTTCGGATACCCAGCTCAGTCTTTGCACTGATTTCGTCAACAATGAGTCTATGGTTCCTCTTTCTTCATCTTCTTCGTCAGGGTAACAGGGGGGTAAAAGGTACAAGACTTAATGCTCTTAAGGGCGGGTAAATGCCTTACCTTTTCTTTTCTAAAGGTTTGGGCTAGCTAGCGGATTTTATTGAAGAATGGGTAGACCTATTAAGTAAATTCTGCCTTTTCAATACTATTTAATTACCTGTAACAAGAGATTGAAGATCTCGTTGAGGGATATGGGAATCTGGCGAAGTACGTCTCCTGCTTGCTCAAGAACGTATCACGACGAAATAGCATTTGCACGTCTCTTCCCCACACCATAACTTCACTTACAATGCTTCTTGACTAATGCTATCAAAAGAAAGTTTTGCTCATGTGTACCGGGCTAAGATGATAAGCAAGTATGCGACAAATGCTTCATAAATAGGTATACATTATAAATTATATAGTTTAAAGATGGGGCAAACTTGTTGGAATTACTTAGCCTTAGAACGAGCACCTCCTAACCTAGCTTTTAGTGGTTATCGTGAAACCAGGGCTACGCACCTTGTTATAGTGGTGAGTTGCTCATCAACCTTTTATGTTATACCAATTCTCGGAACCAAGGTTGAAGACTTTGGTTTCTTATTAAGAAAGGGTATAACCGAGAGCTTAAAATGAGGCTTCTTTCGGGCCGGACCCTTGCATGGGTATCTAATCCTGCTTTTTCTTACTTAAAAGAAAGGGGCACTCGGGAAGTTTTTCTTTTTGAAGCAGAAAGTAGGAGAGGTTTTAGCCGGTTTTGAATGAGACTTCGCCTTGGAATGCTTCTTTTCATGGAATGAGGGCCTTCCTAGCCCCTTTAGAGGAAGTACCTTAATTGAGTTAAGTAAGCTTGTCGGCTAGCCTGATAGGTTGGGTCGATGCCCTGTGAACAAGCCGTACTTAAAGTAGATTTCTTATGTATATAAATAGGGGCCTTTTGTCTGACCATCAAATACATTTGCTTTTTCGCCCCCATCCCAAATCGGAATCGGGGAAACCAGTCCCAGCTCCGGATATTCATTCTCCAGACTCCAGAATAGTCTCGGGCCAGCAAACCTTACAGACGTTGTCTTTGATTGTATGATCCCGACTTTACTTACTTTTAGACTAGAAGTGATAATGGGACAGAGCTCTTTCAAGAGCATTGTTTGCAAAATTTTTAAACGGAACATTCAAGGGTTTTTTGCATCAAAGGAGTCTTGCAGCTCGACCCGATTTATATCATGCCACAACAAACAAAAGAAAGGACTTTACTATTCTTATTATTATGGTGAAGTAGCTTTTTAATTATAATAATAGGGGACGAGAGTAAGGTACATTATGAAATAGCTCGCATAATCATAGTAAATATAGGTGAACATGAGCGGATGAGTACTCCCGTTCTTTTAGTATTAGGCTTAGGATTATAAATAGGCTAAGCTAAGGAGCAAGCGTAGGTTATGATTTGAAAGTTTTTCGTGGAAAGGTTCCCCTTTAAGCCCACCAAGCAAGTGGTTTAACTGGAACTTTTTATTTTTTTCAATAAAAGCACTGGTAAGGCGTCTTTTTTACAACATAAGGAGTATCTAGTCCCTATAAGCCCCTATCTATGAAGCTTTTGTTCTCTTTTCCTATGAAAAAAGCCGGAATAGCACCAACAGCCCTAGTGACCGGGGTCAGGGGAGCTTCATCAAGTGCAAATTCTCCCGATTTTTCGGTACCGAAAGGCGTTTTTATATCGGGTATAAAGATAGGAAATCCTTGGAACATATACGCTCTTTGATTGAGACAGCCTCCCTAGCTTATCAATATATTTTGCATCAAGTCAGTCACACGGGCGCTTTCACAAGGCAATCAATCTATGTGACCAATCTGGTCATTAAACCACCCATTCCCGACAAGCGATAGATCCGACGAATCTATTTCGCTCATTTCATAACCTATACTTTCTTTCAAGAAGACCGGCGACAAGTCATTATCATCCTTCATGGGTTTACCGCCGACAACAAAACAAAAAAGAATAGTAATAGGCGCCATTGGATCAATCTTATCTTAGGGGAACTCTATTTCGATGGATCACTTAGTAGAAAGAGAAACTTGGACTAGAACAGAGTATATCCTGCCAACATCCTAACGTAGGCTAACTCGCTTCGCTTCGGGACTACGCTCGCTTAGTCGAGAACTTCTTGTTAACATCTCTTGCTCTATATACTCTTGTAGACCGGACCTATTCACTTCTATTTTAAGTAAAGCTGCTCGCTTAAGTAGAAAGTGTAAAGGACATCTATATAGCTAGTTGTCGCGTGACACATCCTCAAACAAGGTTTACATTTTGTAATTAGTAAAAGGTATATGAGACCGGGAAAGCCCCTATAGACAACGTTACACCGGAAAAAAGGCTTTTTTATTGACAAGAAGAATGTCTTATATATAAAAAAAGCTTCCAGCACAAACGCTAAAAGCAGGATCGGATGGATCAAGAGCATTAGCAGCAGGTTGCACGTAAACATAAAGTTAGATTCTTCTTTCTTACCCTATAATAGAGAACTTAGTTCATACCCAACCAATAAAATGTAGTTTTGTACGAGTCGTCGGGGGGGAATGGGAACTACTCACCCGATAACTATCTATTAAAACTATAGAGAATTAGTGCTCTTTCTAATATCATAAGGGAAGACCCCCTGTATTAGACTAATCTACTACGGCAAAAAACTCCTCTCTATCTATAGAGAAAGCAATAAGAGTCTCGCGAGTCCTCCGCTGACGCAGTATATCTCAATCAAATAGTGCAAAGAACTCGCGTATATAATGTTATTGTTCAGTTTACAGCTTAGTCTGCTTCTTCGATCATTAACAACTTCTAAAGACTCGACTTCATACTTATCTTGAAGGAACTCCAATGTCTGTCCTTTTTTATACTCTAGGTCTACTACAAGTACTACTAGTGCGTCAACTTAGACTTCTTTTCTCACTTACTTATCTGTCTACGTTACCCTATATTATAAGTGGCTTCCGTCTTCCACGGCTGCACCACTAGCTAGCTTCATTTCATCCATTAATATCCTAATATAAGGAATAACTCGTTAAGAGCATAGAGTTAGTTTCTTATATCGCGGGAAGAGCCTGTTTACAGAACAAAGCTTATGAAGATAAAGCACATTCACATCCGATGCAGGAAATACATCACCCATTTACATCTTAAATTCCAGTTCTATAAAGTCCAAGATAAGCAGGTTAATTCCGGTCGTACGCTCCTATTCATCGAATAAGAGATGCATTCTCCCATCCAATACTATAATATAAAACCAAAGGAAAGGACATCTTCTCATCTCTCATAGCTGTCTGATCATTTAGTAAGCGATTTCTGCCCTATTATATGCGATAGGCACAGATCTCATTCAAACATCTAGTTAGTCTAATCACTAGGAGAATAATCAGACTTCTCTTGCTACCCTGCTAGCTTAACATTAAGAAGAACCCCCAAGAAGAAGGAAGACAAGACAGTAAAGTAATTAAAATTAAATAAAGGGATTGGCTGTCTTAGAAAAGAGCAACCTAGCCTACATAAAGAAATTGCGTCTTCTCTTATGCGACCCAGTGCAATCTATCCAAATGTCGGTTGTACCGATCTAAATAGATATCGTATTAGTCTGAGTCGCGGGGTTGGGAAGCAGAAATTGCTACATCTGGACCAGAAGCAGTCGAACCATTTCCGGATGAACCAGAACAGGATGAAGCATTTCCATAAGACAAAGTGGACTAAGCCAGCTAACTTCTTTTCTGAAATATGAATTCTTTTGATTTATCATTTGACTGTCTTTTTATTAAAACAGGCTTTCTACCTCTAATCTCTATTTTAATTGTAGGGGGTAGGGCACCCATAGGAATTAAATGCTTTTACTTATTTTACTGAATGAGTGGCCTAATCTGCCCATTTTCCTTTAGCTCAGCTCGCTTCTTTAACAGCCGGCTTGCCAACGCTGCTTCTTGCGTAGTCTGGACCAGCCAAGTAGCATTAGAATTTTGAGGGCATTCCACGCGTAACAAAGTAAGAAGCGAAAAGGATTCCAGATCTAGGTGTGATTGAAGTCAGGCCTTTATAATATAAACGTACAAAAAAAGGAAGAAAATTGTTGGGAGAAGGCGCTCCGACATCCTTCATACGAGAACTTGCAGCCCAGGCTTTAAAGCTTTTTTTATGAAAGCATGTCTATCTTTCTTAAATTTTAAAAAGAAGGTCATACGATTCGAGCCGAGAGCTCATAATCTATTTAAAATTAATACTTAATACAAGGAATACGGAACGGGAAAAATAGATCTATCTTCCTCTTGTTACGAGTAGCTGCTCCCTTTTATATAATCTTTGTGCAAGAATCTCGTAACATTGGGGCGGATGCCTCCTAAAGATTCCGAAAAAGTAGGTCTGATCAGTCACTTTGTTCACGCAAGTCAGCCTGAACTTTAACAACGAGATTCTATCAATCGGAGGGGAGGTAGAATCCGAAGTTTGTGAGAGTCAGTTTGAAGCCTATCTCCGTTATATTATATAAGGCTTGGAACTTCTCGTGTTAAAATGGGTGCCTTTTCCCTGACCTGAACAGGACTTGTTATCAATCTCGGAAGGAGGCTTGAGACCAGCCAGTCCGCGGGTCGAAAACAAGTAAAAAGTACCACAGCTTATAACTTTGCCCGCTTAGCTTACGATTCCAATGGAAGTTTCCGATCAATTATAAATTTATATGTATATAAGATCTCTATCTGATTTACCAGCTCACAAAGCATTTCGGTTGGCACGTGTGTCACGTTCAGCTCCTCTCTTTCTCTTTCCGGGGTACCTTCTGACTCAAAGTAAAGGACATCTCAAGACTAAGAGTAGGCGTGTTGAAATATACTGTATTGATGGGCGAGCTCCTCTACTGCCACCTTTTCTCATCGTCGGCTTCTTTTATATACTTATATATATAAATATATAGAGTGCAATTCAAGCTAGCTTTCTTGTGTATATTGAATTGTGTATAGAAAAAGAGAAGCTTATCGGTCACTAATTGGGCACACTAGTTTCGTCCTAAGTTCAGGGAAAGGGAGTCAAGAGTGCAATTATTGAGGGGGAAGGCTAAAATCGGGGGTACCCGCTCAATTCTTTTTTTTTTTAAGAAAATACCTCGAAATTTGACTTCCCGAGCTGACTTTTGGAAAGGAAAATGTGCTACTTTGCTTGGGCACTTTCGTACTAATCGTATAGAGGGGCTCTTGTCGAATCACAGCCGAATCATACTAGAACTCAACCGAGTAAAGGTCAGATATAAGTCTAAGTCTTTCTCCCTCCCTCTTCTTCTTTTTACTAATGGGAATGAATTAAGCTCTCTTCCTTTCAGGGCCTCTAATTAGCCATTTTCTTTCTTTCGTCAAGCTTTGCTTATTAAAAAAAATCAAGTTCGAAATAGCTTGTATAATCAAAGAACTCAACTAGCTCCTGGGTAAGTGCTCTTCCGTCTGGTCAGCGGGGTTTCGCTTTAGGATTCTCTGAATTTATTGTCTACTTTATAATTATAGGGCTAGGAACAAGACTATGAGAAGAAGAAGGGAGAAAGAAAGAAAATAGATCATGAATAAGAGCCCTCCTCTTAAGGATCTCTATTAGGAGGAATATACTTTTAGCAATCTCTGAGAAAAAAGAGGATATTGGTGCTTTCAGAGCCTATTGGACTTCGAAGTCTTGTTAAAATCGCGTAAGGTTTTATGTAAGTAATCTCGAAACGCTCTTATGCATTTCAGCTGGATGTCGCTTAATCCCCTTCTAAGTCAGGCTCGGAAGAAGAATCATCAATTTTTGTTGATTGGGGATAGGACATAAATTTCCCCTCTGAATATTGATCTCGTAATGGCGGGTATCAATCTCAGTCCCATTCTTCTTAATAAGAATCATAACAGGGGCATGCCCCTCTGATAGAAATATAAGGCTCGGTCATTTTGTTAGCAATTTGAGTTACGATTGTACCAATCTCGTTGTCAATCTTAGGGACAGGCCGGGTTGAGCTGACGTTCAAAGCCAATTGGATTAAAAATCCGGTGGAATCCTCTCATAGGTAGCCACCGCGTCCCCCGTCTTAGTTGGATTTCCTCTTTAAACTTCTTTGAATGCATTGTCTATCTTTACATTAGGACAAGAGTCTCATTCCAGACTATAGGAAATTCTCGTCGTAGAAAGATTGACTTTGCTTGCAAGCAAAGAAAGATTAGAAGACGATTCAAAAAAATCTATGTTACTTCGCCCGGGATCTCCCCCCTATTAAAGGGAACGGTTTTTTAATTTTTACTCGAAGAAGGGCATAAGTGAAAGTAAAAGAGACTTGTTAAGGCTCGTATGAGGCTTTATTATCTAAAGGGGAGTTTGTGATCAGCTCGAAACTCAAGGCGAAGAAGAAGCAAGCTTTGCAGTTGATGGAAAGACTTTCGTAGAATCAATGCCGAAATCTTCAGTTAGGGCTTCGTTCAGAAAGAAGAGGCATGACTCTATTCTCTCGGGCATACATGATATCTTATCACAGCACATTTCTCATTGAATCATTTCCAAATTACTCGGAAAAAGAGGAACTATTCTATCTTAGGTAAAGCGGGCAAGTAAGCAAGTCACTTAAGAGAGATTATCTGACCCCTAAAGGTACTTTTACTCTTACAAGACTGCTTAAGGGAAGTGAGATCCACTCAACTTGATGATTTCGGGACCCCACAAAAACTCACAAATAAAGACCTGGATTTGAGCTTCTTAGCCATATAAAGGCCTGGAATTCTTAGAGCCAAAGAGAATCATAGGGGGAAGTACGTGCTGTGGATTGGTAAAAATTCCTTTCTAAGAGCGCCCTCTTTAGCTTGAGGTAAGCTCAATCGAAATTATGAATTTAACAACGCTCTCGCTTCTTTTTCTTTTAATTTTAAAAGGGCTTGGGAATTCTGGTGTCAATTTTAGTTATGATTCCACCGGATTCCTTCCGAAACCAGGCATAGATAGAGGATGAGTTGAAGTCCGCACCCTTCCTCGCTTATTGGACCAAGATTCTAAAACCCAATATAAAGAGATATAAAGGGGTATGAAGAAGAGAGCCCCATCATTGGCTTTGACTTGTTGGGTTAGGACAATTACTTAATGCTTTTGATCACATCCAAAAAAAGTCTTCATCAAAGGGTCAGTTATAAGTCAGAGGCAGTACAAAGTAGGTTCATTTTTTACAGTTTTTAGTAAGGCAGATCCAAATCTAGGATTGATGAGCTATGATTGATCTCCACGGGATTACTCGGAAATTTAAATTGAAAGGGAGCTGGTATGCAAAGATAGTTGCTTCGCCCTGCCTGAGACTTCTGAATAAGATTCCTTTGTTTTAAAGATTATGGGACCGATCTCTCATCTTCAGCCGATAGAAGAGTGCAGATGCTTCCTCCGAGAAACGCCTTATATAAGTAGTCTTATGAATTTGATGTTAATCTTGTAAAACTTGTAAAAGGGCAAAGGTGATACAAAAGTTCTGCTAGTGTATGCCCCGGATGCCCGGCGTGGGATCCGCTCGGTAGAATAGGAAGAAATTTCGCAAAGAACTCATTTAATTAGTAATGAGAGGCAGGCCTGAGGTGTGGCTTGATTGTCTATACCTTCCTTTCTGTCTTAGGTCTTTTCAAATACAATAAGAGTAGAACAGATCTCAAAGCGAAAATAAAGATTTCGCATATCGGAACACATAACGAAGTGGTCGGATCGATCTTTGACTGGCGCTCCCCCCTTTTTTTTAATCCAGTGCTATTAATACAGCAGGAAGCCTAACGTAATTATCCAGTGCTTCTTATTCTACCCTCCTAGAGTCTCTTGGTTGCTTAAGGTGGCTGGTGTGAAAAGAGAATCAAAGGTCGTTTCGGGGATCACATTCTTAATCTAGTTTGGGAGGAACCATCACTAGGGAGCATAACGAACTTAGGCCGGCTGCGCTCCTCATACAAAAGGAAGCAACGTTGGAGAAGATAGTGTAATTATATATTCGACGGGTCTTTCATACAACGGGAAGGGTCGCCAAATCTTTATTTTCATTCAACAACTCTTCGGATTCAAAATGAGCTCATCGACAAGCTGGCATTTCACTTATACAAGATGAAAATATAGAATTACAACGCCTTATACTAACTGTCCGAGATCGGGAAAAGGCGAGTATTGAGCTATGCTTTAAAAAGAGCTCTGCCGTTAGGTCCGAAGGTAAGAATGAGAAATCTAGGTAATCTTGGTCGAAGTCTAAATCCGAAAGTATAGCCCTCTTATTACGGGGGTGAGCCACAGAGTGGGGATTTTTGCCCTCTCAAACACCCATTAATTATGACCGAACCTTATATAATGAATTCTACACCCTTTTTTCTATAAAACTCGATAGGATATTATGAGAATACCTAGCTTCCGTTGTCTACCTCTTCTGGCTTCCCGGGGTCGGGAGTTCACCCTTGAGAAAATAAAGCCTTTTTTACTCTACAGGTAATCTTGCGCCTTATCTTCGCAGGTCTATAGATCATTCAACAATCCTTTTGCTTGTCGATTCTCTGACCCCCGGCTTGTTTGGGTAAAGTCACAGTCTTGATCCCTTTCTTAGCAATCTTTAGGCGAGATAATCATAGCAGTCCCGGAAATTTTATGCCTCCAATTGAAGGGGCTCGGGCCTATATTATGAATTTGCTATCAATCCCGCCCCGATTCTATAAAATTAGGAGTGCAGAGGTAACGGACTTCCATAAATAAATTCAGAAGGAGACTGGTGGGAAATCCTTAATATCAATGAAGAAGATTTTTTCGACTATAAATTCTTTGATCCGGGAAGTCATTTCCCATCTCAAGCAAGCTCGTAACCGGGGCTTAGCTATCTATCTAACTAAGTAGGGCTCGTTTCGAGATTAGGTGTATAGGATAATTTCGTGATTTTGCTGCCCACCTATATTAGAGCTAGGCGGATTCGTAAAAGGCGCCCAGACAGCTTCAGCCTAGAACTTTTTTTTTTTTTCTCTTGACACAGAATTTCTTTCTTCAGGAAGCTCCTATAGTTAGAAAGCAGGCTTCACTCAAGTAAATAGAAGAATAGAGGACTCGGATAAGCTTTTTTATTACAAAGGGCAAATACACCCCTTTCAAACGGAAATCCCTTTGTATGGGTTGGCTTAAGGGCACACTATCTTTGGAGGTACCGCAGTAAAGTTAGCTTCCTGCTTGCTCAAAGACGTATCCTGACGAAACGAGCGTACATAAGGAGGCGCGCAAAGGAATAAGTGAAATTAGTAGGTTGTCATGATTGGCCGATCGGTAACAAGTTTTATAGTAAATATGTAACGCTCTTAAGGGTGAGCTTTGCCCTTGGCTTACGTCGGCAGGTAAGCTGGTCGCTTCGAGATGACCCGTGGAAAAAAGGAGCCTATTAAATTAAATAGGATTTAATCTTTCCCCATAGTATTCTTGCGTGTAACCGTGGATGGCCTCTCTCATAGGCGGAACTTCTTCTAGTTATTTGCCCTATAAGTATAGTAATTATGCGACTTGTTTTCTTGTTTAACAGTTTTGTTATGACCGGGGCTCTTATAGGTTTTATTACGGACTCGTGAAACGTGGCTTTATTCCCGCAAGAAGGGTACTTGATATATGAAATGAGAAAGACTCTTGTAGTTCAAGAGCAAGCTCGGACAATAGGCTTCTTCCTCAAGTTCACGCATACCTATCTATATTCCAGTATTCTCGCAAATATCTGCGCTCGTCGCTTACTGTTGTATAAAGGACAGGCAACCAATGCTAAGTATGCTGCACCCCTCTTTTTATTTTCTTTTCCAAAGCTAGTGCATGCAAGTGAGATTTCATGCCAATACCTCCCTCTCGGTAAAAAAAAAAAGGCGAGGAGCCTTGGTCTCAGCTTTTCTTTATACTTAAAGCTTAAAACTCCTTCACGCGGTATGCGGATACGCCCCACCAAAATCTTCATGCCTACTGCTGCTTGTGCGAGAAAGAAAGGAAACTTCGTTAATCTAGTTCTTTTAAATGGAAGAAGAAGGAGAAGACATCCCGCGGAGAGTGTAACGGGGAAAGCCGCATTAGAGAGACATGTTGCAAGTAAATAAATAGCGTGGGGAAGAGGACGCAAGCAATGTTTTTATCTCTATCCGTCTTTAAAGCGTAGAAAAGCACATCTCACTGGAGCAAGCCCAGCCCGCGAGAGAGGGCATCTTCTTTTATAGTATATAAAAGTAAGAAATTAGATTGATATCTTAAGAAGGTATATCCGCGCGAAGATAGAAGTTCACTTCCTGACATAAAAAGACGGGAAAAGGCACTACGCCCAATTCCATGGTCTGAAATTCGTCTTAAGGATTTCACATCAAAGAGTCAAGCTATCCATTCGTCAGGCAGAGTCAGGGCAGCCTCCCCGCATCCTGCTAAGAAAGGGTTAAATATTGGACAGATTCTATGTTATCTAAGAGTCTTCTTCCTAGTGCTAATTCAAGTGAAAGACACCTAAAAGTCTCGGTTTTCTCTCTTTTTCGCAGACTACCGCGGTGAGATGCAAGCGCCTTATAAGCGGGGTAAAGGGCTGATGCCGCTTCTGGTTTATGCATCCGCCTTTGGCTTTAACAAATATAAGGGCGTTAGATATGACTAATTCCCCCTATGTTATTCTATCTTATTTGCACGCAGTGTTTAAAATTATGGACCTCATGTCACCGGCCAGGCATATCTATCTTATAGCGTGTGTAGTGCAGGAAGCCCCCTTTCGGTTCGCTCTAGCCAATAGGTTTCTTCCGGTCGGGCTGGAGGGCTAGGGGGAAGTGAGGGCTTCGCGCCTTGGCTAAAGTAACAAGTAAGGAAATAACATAACTTGGGAGTCGTCCTGGTATAGACATAGAAGGGACTAGACACCTATTACGATCTAACCTAGTATCGCCCATGTAGTCCTAATCTAATACAGATGAGAATGAACAACGAACGGATGAAGATCAACAAAAGGGAACAACAGTTTCAAAGGAAACATCAGCAGTTCTACCGAATGATGACGGAAAGGAGGGTCCACTATAAAGAAAAAAGGCCTATCTAACCCTTTTCTGATTCAATCGGGAACCTGATCCCGCTTCCAGCAGGGAAGCCGCAGGCGAGAAGGGGGGTCTCATGATAAAGAGTTTGGGGAAAGGGAAATAAGAAGAGAAAAGAAGCCAAGCTCCGGCGCTTTCCGGGGCATTCTGGCCTTTAGCACGTATCTTGTTATCGTCCGTAGTTGCTTATAGGTCCTCGTAATCTCGTACTAGCTAGGTGGTCTCTCTGATTAATCTTCCGCAATTGTAGGTAAAGCGGGAGGGGCGACTCATCTCTCCAGCACATGCAAAGGCTCTATCATCAAAGTCAAGTTGAACTTGAACTGGAAGCATCTTCTTTCCTTCTCAAGATAGGCTAAGATTCCAAATTTTAAGAATATTATGGTAGAATCACTCCTAGAATTCGTAGTATGGCTCCTCAAAAAAGGGAATTTTTTTATACCACCAGTAGAGGATCAGTAGAATCATAAACCATCTTCTCGATATTGACATAAAAGGAGTGCTCTCATTAACATCAAACCTTGGATATCCTTAGTCAGTGCCCGTGGGTAACAAGGGCAGAAGATAGAGTGATTCCGGACTGACTCTTTCAATCCGACCTTCGATAAAAAGTAAACAAAGCCAGAGACCCTCTTAGATAGGCCTACCTTTGTTTAGCCCCACAGGCTTAGAACCCTCCGCTTTTCCTATTTATTTTCCTGGCATAGCTCTACCCTAATCGGATTCATCTTTATTTAGCTACCTTTTTACAAGCCCCTTCAATTAGAGGCAAAGCAATTGAGGGCTTACTCGCGTTTCCGAGATTGGCTTCCTTAACGTGGCTTGTGTACCCTGGTTGCATTCTTTGCCCTATTAGTTGGTAGGCTAGCTTACTTCTCCTTTCGGAACAGTTGACAAATCTAGGCAATGCTTCTTTTTTTTCTTGTTCTATTGTAAGAAATGATTTTTTCCTCTTTACCAGTAGGCCAACACATGCCGCCCATTTATTGGTCTTTGTCTTGCAAAAAGCCTTTCTTAAGCCCTATTGAATGAGCTTGTCAAGCGACATCCCACTTGAACATCTAACTCGACCTTTTGACAGCTGGCTCTCTTCTAATACTACACTCGCTCCACCCATTCCACTCGCATTCCCCTTTTATAGGGGCTTTCGCCCGCCGATCAGCCCGATCGATCAGCCTATAGTGAGCTTGGCGAGAAAAAGTAAGACTCTTCCGGGATATAAATGATGTTTGCCTAATCTGAGGGGTGAAAGGTATGTATCACAAACGGCATAAACGATTGTTGAATTTCACCAAAGTGAAACCCTTGTAACACTGAACTCATTTCTCCACTCGCAACAGCGGGCTCCATGTTTTGTGCTCGCTTCATTCGCTTGAATGGGTCTTTGCTTCTTGAAGTACGGCTACTCACCGGCTTCATTTGCTTCAACTCCAGCTTTTGGTAGAACTTCTTCTGTCGCACCTCTTCCAGCTTCGACCCGAATGACGCCCTGCTTTGGGAAAACTTTCTCTTTCCTTTTTTCTTCTGGAATAGCAATGGCTACTTATGAGTAATAGTAATCATTCGCGGGTGCGAGTGAAGTAAGAGATCCCAACGCTAATTCAACCAAAGGGTTGGCCTCAAAAGGGGCTTTTATCATACATATGAAAGAAATCCTTAAGGCAACGAGCTCTTCCTTTGCCCTTGAATTAGGCTTATAAGCACCTTTTTACTTTAGCTAGCACGGAAGCTCGAGAAGTAGTTTGATTTCGTGTGCTTCGCCCCAATCATACAATGTGACATGAACAGCGAGCTCCTTTTAATCAACCGAAGCCAAAAAGGTGGAAATAGCTCTCTCAAGAAAGAAAGCCTCAGACTTGAATATGAATATAGACCCCAGTAAGTCGTCCTCGATCGTCAGTCCGTAAGGAGTCTTTGCCCTGTCTTTTGGTTTTACAATTGCGCTGTCCAACAAAGTTCAACAAATGGAGGCTTTCTTCGGCATTGCTAGGATCAGAGGCGCCCTCTTTTTAAAGTCTTAATTTTAATTGGAAGCACCCTTTACCACCAACCGGACCCTCATTGGCTTCGCACGCCCCATACCCAAAGGTTTGATTTGGCCTCTTGAACAGCTTGAATGCGAATGGTTTCATCCGCTGCAGTTTAGGATGTGGATGGGAAGTCCCTTCCTACTTAACTGAGTTCTCCATCCCTAGATTATATTGCTCTGGAAAGAAAGAAGTAAACTATAGACCTGTCGAGTAGCTTTTCTTTTCGTTACACCCGTTCCTTTTTTTATTTTGCCGTAGGCGTGGAAAGGTGCCAAGACCAGGAGAGTCTATCCACAAGAATGAGCTGGTAGAGCTCTGAATTTTCCTTTATTCCCCGGTTAAATGTCAACGCAAATCTTAGCTGTCCCTCTGAGTAAACTGAAACGAGTCTCTTGGTCTGTGCTTGCCCTCATTCCCTTTGGTTTAATATGGGTCTTACTTGCCCCGATGGATGAAAGTTTTGCTTTCATTTGGTGTTATGCTCTTTTTTGATATGTTTTGAATCAGCTTTAGCTGCCAGCATATAAGAATTGTATATAAGTCATTGCCGGTTGTACGCAAAGAAAGAAAAATATTTTTTTCAAATGTAAAGTAATCAGTATAGTATATGGAAGTCTCAAGTGGATGATGAAGTCTTATCAGCGGCAGTATCTGGACAAAGACTCCTTTTACATTCCATATATGGATATAGGTAAATTAAGGGGCCTGTCTATCCACCATTAGCAAAAGCTTCATCAACCACATCTGTTTTTTCCACGTCTCTTTCCTCGACTGCGTCTGCTACTTCGTCTGGTAGTTACAGGTATGCTTCTTCTTGTTGCTTAGGAGCAAAGTAAGCTCTCACTGATCCAGCTATCCGACCGAGGGTAGTCGTTCCAGTCGGATTCTATCTTCTTTAACAAAGTACAAACGTTCTCAGAAGCTCTTTCTTTTAAGAAAAAAGCAAGAAATTAATTGAGGAGATTCCGCGTGAAATCGTGAAATGCATTGCACCTCGTATCTTATGCTAATAGTTTTAAAACGTGAAAAAATCACTTTATGACGAAAATCCTCGGTTTTTTACTAACCTTTTTTCATAAGCAATTGATCCCTAGTTGCCATAACGCCTAAGGCGTGTGCTTCATCCATGGCTTCACTCGCTCACAAAAGAGGCTTCCTCGGGATGAACTTTGTAAGACACTAGAAGCCGCGTTTTAGATGCTTAATTGTCTCCTGTATCAAGACACGGGCTATAAGCTCGGTAAACAAGCTTTTCAACGAAGTCTCCTTCCTTTCCAGCAGCACTCATCGCTTTAATTGAACTTTCCGGGTCATTATGAAGAGGTATATCCACAACTATTCCCGGAGCACCTGGCAAAGAAGCCTCTATTCCACTAGCAAGCGCTTATGAAAGACTGCCGAAGGGCCCCTTATTATTGAGAGGCGCACCAAAAGTTCTTCAAAAGGTACCTTTTGAAAAGATGTTGGAGGATATCAGACCGTTACAGAAATGCCAAATCCTACCTTTACTAAGAAGCAAAGGTCGTTGAAAAAGAGATTATGCTTTTGATGAGATCTAAAAGACTCACATATTTCTTAGGACAAGAAAGTATAGGAAAGATTTAAGCAAGTTCCAACCGCTATCTGATGACGCTTTGTCTGCTCTGCATACTGTTTAGGTGAGATGGCCTTCTAGTAAGCGAGTGGACATGTGACAGAGGAATGAGCTTCTCCGCGCTATCCAGTTGCGTAACAATACCGCTAAAAAGGAATCCACGTTGAGCCATGCCTTAGGGTGTCAGACCTTTATAGAGGTAACAAACCCCTCTTTTTATAGAAAGAAATCATAAGAGCAAATTGTGTGTGTGTGTTTTTTTTTTGATGCATAAAGTCTAGCTAACCCCAGCAAAAGCCCGGGGAAGCTTTTTGATCCATTGCATACTTACTTTCCTCCGGTGGAACAGGGGTAGTTTACACGAAATGAATGGACGTAATGTCTGTGAGTAGTAGGGCTAGTGCTGCAGTCCCTTACTCCTTAGAAGATGGTTACTTATATGTTACAAACTTCAAATGGTCCCGATTAGTTTGTATATATACTTATTGAATTAATTGGCAGTCCAGTTCCTCGAGATCCCCGAGTTCGATCAATAACTAGAAAGTTACACCCAATAAATAAGAAAAAAAGTAAGTACAAAGGCTTTGATATCAATTGACGTGAACAAACCTACTAGATAAGAACGCCTTACCAGCGACTTTAACGAACCGACAATCTTATTAAATTCTGCCTCACCGTATTATGTACATTCGTTCATTACAAACCTTCTCTTCGATCTACAAAGATCTTATCTTGCAGGTAACTTCCTATACTAAGGAGCACTTATAAAGCAAGGAACCTCACAAAGACAAGGAACTTGCAAACACTATAGGATCACTTTCCCGCGCTTAGCCTTAGAATCCTTTCAATTGTAGAACCCCCAGTTTCGTCTAAACGGGCCAATATCCCATGGCATTATGTTCTGTTCGTCTCATATGTGCAAGTGATTCAAGTGGGCTCTCTCTCTTACCCCTAGTTAACTGGTAACATCTCTTCTATTAAGAATTAGCATTTCGAGCGAATCCCTATAGCAATAATATTAGTAGAAGGTAATACTTGCGTGTGCTCTTATATGGAATGCTTTTTCTCTTCATCTTCTATAAACTGAGGAAGCCTTTTCTCGAGCATAGCATAAGTATAATATTGACTCACTTGCTAACTCTTTCGAGAGCAAAAATCTAAGTAAAATAGTATAATAGGGGGGAAGCTCTAGTAGTAGAAGAAAGAAGCTAACGTGTTATACCCATCCTTTAGCATAAATGACTTCCTTTTTTTCTGTAAGAAGCAAGCTCGGGAAGCACCTCTTAATGGGGCCAGTCTTCATGCTTGTTCTTGTGGTGATTAAGGTCTCATAGAGACTCACCCTAGAGTATAGAAGACTTCCCCTTAATATGCAGCTTAACAGCAGGATAGGCGGATGCAGCAAGAGTTAAGACTTGCGTGCCATAAAAAGAAAAGACTCCCGAGACAGTCATAAACAGTACAAAAGTGAACATATCTCTTACGATTTTTTAGGTTCAAATTTTAACTAAGAAATCACCTGATCCAGTTGACAATTATTCTTAAGTAAAAGGAAATGCACGTACTCGCTACTTAAACTGTTTAGAGGCTCTATCCACTACTATTTACGCGGTATCTTCACCCTATAATAGAAGGATCTTCGCACGGGTTGTTTGGTCTTTTGTCTTTATAAAAAAAAGATAGTATAATATAGAAGGTCTACTAATAATAAAGGAGTAAAAGGCCCCATTCTCTTTCTACCGACGCTGCTACAAAGGTATTAGCTGTATCTGATGAATATGCGGCTGATCGATCTAACCTATCGGATGCATCTTATGTTTCTAATGTAACTACTATAAAACAGCTGTTTACAATCTTTACCCTGAGGAAGTTTACCCCTATAGATCTTTTGTATTTTCAATCGATTTCTGCTGACACCAAACAAGAAGCTCCAATAACAATAATAGTAGGTTCATAGCTTCTCGACTAAACCAGTGTATCCAATGCAGCTGTAACTGGACGACGACTCCTATCTATATTCTATTACAAGTCTACTAAGTAAGGCCTCTCTTGTATCGGGATAACGAGATTTTCTTTTGATTAAGAAATTCAGAATAAGAATAGGATATCCATATAAAACTCAAGCTGGCAAATGCAATTTAACTAAAGTAGCTCTAACGTGAGACATAGAAGGTTTTGTTGTCGAACAGAGTATTCAGTCAAAGTAACAGCAGTATCCTCGAAAAAAAGACTTGGCTTGCTTACCTTTAAGACGGGTTAAATGTCCGAAAGGCGGTTATTCTTGAGAACTTCGCCTCCCCCCCTGTTACCTGGTATAAGCAGACATATATAATATGTTATGGGTTGACCCCGAGAAAAAAAGAGTTATAGCCCAAGCAGTGTACGCCTAATACATAAGCAATGACATAAACACAAGGCGCTTCAATGAGTAAGACTCCTTATCAAGAAAAGAAGACAGACTACCACCTGGCACAGGGCATTTTACTCTACAAATAACATTTGGAAAGAGCTTTCCCATAGACTATTCTCGAAACGAGGCTTCTTCCGCTTATATAGGATTACACTACTATTCTTATAAAATAAAACATTGAAATCGATATATAACTGCTGGAGCATATTCGCATATATTAGTTAGAAACGAGATAACAGAGTCGGAGTATTCTACTACACTTAATGAAAGGTAAACGAGATGCTAAAAAAGCATACCGGTAGAAAAAAAATCTGACACACAAAAAAAGTGGAATGAGAGGATTTATCTCGAACGTATGTAAAAGTGAATTAGAGGCTATCCTCTAGAACTAGATAACCAAATCGATCCCATTTCACAGGAATTTTAGGGAAACCAGTAAGCAAGTAAGGTCCAATTGAAAAGTGAATTGCTACATGCAAACGCTATCATATAACCGAGAATACCTAGCTCAGTAGGTGATTGGCATCTAGCAATAAATTAAGGCAGCATCTATTGAATACATATTTTAAGAAAAATTCCCCGAGCCTGATATGCCTATTTTTACCTTCTATATATACTATATAAAAAGCTGCCCTACCCATAGTTTCCTTCAACCCCTTATACGTGTTCGACTACTACCTCGGGAAAAATCTACGAAAATATAAGAATAGGTGCAACTAATGCGTAAAGGCAGTACTTTCTCTTCCTTTATAAAAAAACTATTTTCTTTGTTGAGAATACTTTGTCATCACTCTCATAAAGTTGGAAAGCTTATACTGTTTATGCTCTTATGCTTGTTTCCTTCTCATACTCATGAAGGAACCCGCTACTGGTTATAGGCGCAATATGCTCCAATAACATTATAGTAGAGAAGCTCGAGAGGCCTGTGTTAATGAGGCTACTTTACTCTTGGACTGCTTTTTTGGAAAAAAAAAGACGAAGGCTTTGAGATCCATAAGTATAAGTAAGGGCTAAAGACATCTACTGAGATGTGTTTTTTTTCCAAATAACCGAACTAAACTAAAGTCTTAAACAAGTCTAAGAAACAGGTATCTTGATTCTATAACTAGGGGGTCTACTACTATATATTAGAATACAAACCATAAGTCACTTCCAGTTAAATTAAATGGTAGAACCAGCTGTTCCTGCTCCAGTGGTATGGGAATCCTGGGCTTAGTCAAACTCCCTGCCCAGAGAAGAGTCTTCTGCTGCATCATAATCTTAGAGCTTGTTGGAACGCTCAGTACTTGGGCAGCATTTGTATCCGATCGAAAAAAGGAGGCGGTAAGAGACCTATAATCGTAATAAATGAGAAAGAATGATAAGATCACATTGACAAAAATAACCCGCTTCCTTATAATTAGTATAGTAAAGGGCTATAACCGATGTACTTCTTTATGCTATTATAAACTCCTTATATGATATGCCAGATATAAAATATAGACGAACGGGGTTGTTGGCGTTGCACTGGCCACAGGTTACACGTTTTAAAAGTGCTTGTTTTATGTTGAATAAGAAGCTCTTTCCCCAAGTAAAGCAAGAAGATCTAAGTTTGATGATCCATACGCTAATGCCCTTAAGCGCGGCAAAGCAAGAGTAAGTTGTTAACGCTCTTTTCTTATTATCTAAACACCCATATAGAGAGCTATTGTCCTCTAGTTTTCTAATGGAAGAAAGCAAGCCTTAATAAATTATAATGAAGACTTTACAAGGGAAGGAAAGATATCCCTTTTAGCAAGACAATCCTACATAGAAGAGTTTATGATCTACTGACAGCCTAAAATGAAGATATGTACAGGGTTCCAGTTGAACTTTTCCGGGCAGAGAAAGAGAGGCAAGCAAGAGCTACTTAAAAAGAAGCAAGAAGTGAACTAAATTCCCGCGGCTAACTTTAGTAGGTGGATAAACGTTCCATTTAGTTGATGGTGAAGCGGATGTTGATGGGCTAATAGGCCTTTTTCCTTTAGAAGCCAGTTTGATTGTTTGAAATGCATTTGCTTGGACGGCAAGTAGTCCTTATTATGAGATAATTTAGTTAAGGATAGGCATACGTCCTTCCTTGAGATAAATCGCTAAAAGAGATGAATTTCTATCTATCATAAGATAAGAAGACTTTTATAAATAATGGAATTGTGCGAAGCAAAGTAGCCAAGTTCGACCTCTTTCTTTGATGACCTCTTGAGAGTGGTGCCCTCGTTTGGACAGGGAAAGCGCTTTATACGTTACAACCGTTATGTCTTTATAAGATTCTAAGAGAATCACATTAATAAAAAATGACTTCCTTCCTAGAACAGCCCTACTAATAGAATATCCCGTCTTTTTATCCGTGGATGATGCTCTTTATTTTCTATTAGCTAATTGTATAGTGTTTTGCTAAAAGATCTTCCTTTCAATTCTACCAGAATGCGGTTTAGGAGCAAGTGCACCATACAGGGAAGGGTCCTGCACAACCTTATTATAGATGGAAGTAGCTGGTCCCCTTTATACTATAAAAGAGTTGAATTTAGAAAGACTAGGCAAGAGATCCACTTCCAGATGATAAGATTAGTCAAAAAACGGGGACTACTAGGCATCAAGGTTACAATGTTATGTATGAGATTACATTCCTCAGTGAATTTACCCTGTAAAACCTTTTAGTGTGTGCGCTGCTTTTGTCTCTTAGAGACTGTTATTGGCAAATGAAATGGGTAATATCATTACGAGATTGGCCCAATCATATTAGCCTTGTTTGAGCTTTTCAATGCCCAATGTTTTATAAGAGGTAATCCCATTAGACCTGAAATGAAGCCAAGAGAGGAATATCTTATTATAAGAAAAGGCAGTTTATAATAAAGCTCTGTCGTTGTCCTATCACTCTGACACTCTGACTGAAGTACGTAACAATTTTAATATTGAACGAGTCAAGTAAAGGCTCCGGGGCATGCACCTGATGCTTTCTTCCTTAACCTAAGGACTGAGTCTCCTTTTCTCCACCTCGCGTTTAACAACTGGCTTGTGCTCATTCTCAAAAAGCTAAAAGCAATCTTAGAATAGCAAGGCCTGAGACCCCTGAGGCGCGGAGCCCTAGTGAGATTCAGAATTTATACCCGACTAAAAAAGAGACTTTAGTAGTAGGTAGAAAGCTTTTGAGTGACTAGACCCTTTATTAATCTTATATATTTGTAAGGATCGCATCCCATTCCAGAACTTGTTTTCCTTATGGGTATGCGTGTACCTTTGGAGAAATTTAGGACCTTATGAAGTGAAGATGATTCCGGAGAATTCCGCGGAACTTACTTATATTATATAACTAAGAATAAAAAGTGATTACAACTTTTTTATTGAGCTGATCGCCCGCTCTCTTTCGAATCCCCAGTGCCTGCCCTGGCGCATGCTTCTCTATTCCAATAGAAGATAAAGGGGGAGTGACAATCCCTAATTGACTAAGATAGATAGATTGGATGATGATTCGGTGATTCTTATTTACTATAAAGGAGAAGATCATTAAGTAAGAAGTAGAATAGTAGGTGGGCAGCTGCTTTGCTTTTAAGTTTGAGAAAGCGTAATAGCTCACTGCACGGGTCTAGCTCCAGGACGATTCAGAGCGAAGTAAAAAACAAGCGTACGTCCTATACGGGCTATTATCGTCAGTGAAAATAGCGCAAGCGGCTAAAGCAAGGCTACTATAGCTATAGAAAGCTCCGGTACTAGCTTAGGAAAGGTTACGTGCTGTATGGAAAGGTCTTCTATACTTGTGCCCCTATTGAACATTCTTTGGATTTGTAAAGAAATTTACGCAGCTGGTTCCTTACGCCATACATATCTTACATGTATGTTAATACTATAACAAAATCTGCTCGCGGAAAATCTTCACTTTTTTCGTACTCAAAGCGCGATTCCGTGGTCTTCGTATTCAACTGCTAACTTTTCTTAAATGCAAAGCTTCCAAGTTAAAATCGTATGCTTTTACTTCAATCTCCTAAATGTGTACTTTCTTATAAGGAGGTGATCTTGGAATGAGCCTTACTCAGACATATAAGGGCGCTTCGAGATCAAGATCTCGATATTCCACTAAATAAAATGGGTGAGATCCCAAGTTTTATATCAATCTCGTATGATTCTATCCCTGACTTATGGGCTATACCTATCTCTCCCGAGGATTCCCGCAAGACTTTTTTTTTCAAACTCTCCGGAGCACCCTGCCCGTAAAAGAACTACGAGTCGGCAAGTCTATTATGGTCTTGCTCTCATTCTTCATGAAGCGGTCTAATCTTCAAAGCAACTTCCGGAATAGCAAGAATGATCTGAGACGGATATGAGCTAATACGCCCCCACTCTTAAGTTAAATTCATAAACCAAGCAGCATCATTCGGAAATGAAGTCAAAGTTCCCCGCCCCGGCTAGCTTTTCTTAGATTGATGGTAAGATTGGGCTAACCTTCTCCTAAAATTAAGACAAAGCAAGGATCTATAAATAAAAACGACCTCCTCAAAGAATTTTCTTGCAAATTGCAAATCAAAGAAAGAAAGTAAAAGTGGTTTGAAACCCCAGGTAACGAACCTTATTGAGATGGGCATCGAATAGATAAGACCCATCCCTGGTGAGGAAGTAAGTTAGGCTAGCCTTTACCTTTAAAACCTTCTTAATTATAATTGAGGGTAAAGTGGGCAAGAAAAGTCCAAATTTAGCAATGGGATTGCCGAAATTAAGATTAAGAAAGAAGGATGTTCAATACGCAAAAGGGAGCGATCTCGGAATCAATTTTATGATTCTACTTTGTTAAGGAAAATCCGCTTAAGAGGACTAGAGCAACTAAAATTCATAATCGCCCGAGTTCATAGCCCCTCTAATAAATATACGCTACTAAAAATAGTAACTTTAAGATCAGGAACGGGCCCTAGAAAGATAGGGGGATTTCATCTCAATCTCGGAATATAATTATAATAAAGAAAGTTGGCTTCCTGCTAAGAAATCTAGAAGAGTACAGCTGCCCTGCCTTCAATTAGTAGAGAGATCTATAACAAATGAGTCAAGTGAGTAGGGCGTTTATGAATGAGAAGATTAAATGGTTAGCGCTTTCCTTGCCTACTTGACTTTGAATCTTAAAATCATACGAACCCTACCTACTCATATAAAAGCTGTGAGATCATTAACTTGGGAGTACCTCAATCTTGGAAATGATACTACTTAATCTTATATTAAGAAAGAAGTAATCCCGGAAACCTTACCAATACGTGAATCTTTGGATGGATTTTAGTAAATAGAGAAGGAAGCGCGGTTCAGTGTCAACCTTTCGTGGTCGTTAAGAATGTTCCTTCCTCTTCTTCTTTTATTTAGGGACGAGTTCCCCTTTCTTAGTCTTAGTAGGATGGGAATGCACCTTTGAAACTAACTTGATAGTAAAGGGCAGACGAAGAGGTTTGACTCGCTAGCTTATTGGATGGGCGGAAAGGTCGGCTGGCAAGCTAATTGCCACCTCTTTTCAAAAAAAAAAATTAATGAGATTTTCGCGCTACTATTTAATCGATTTTTTCCCTTCTTGGGTTGGAAAAACCTACCTTAAATTAAAAAAATAAAGTAGGCCGCGAAGACTAAGCCTATCGCTGAAACACAACTCTCTAATTTTCCACATACTTAAGAAGCTTGGGCTTTTTGTAGCTTGAGGCGGGAGTGATAGCTCTTATTTTCAGGCCCGGCTGTCAATGTAGCAGTTAAGTATAGCCGGTGAAATCTCATCTTCGACAGCAGTATCTGGAAGAGATCTTTTGTTCCTCTAGAAATCAAAGTAAGATAATAAATCCATCAATGTGGAATAGATGATGCTTAAACTTCCCCATACTCCGGGCGGAGAGCTCTAGTTGTTCTAATTTCAGCTATTGTTGCTAAGGAAGAGAAAAGAGCATTTCTGGCTGGTGCGATCAATCAGCGGAGAGGGTAGTTAGCGAGCTTTCCAGCGCTAGTAGCTCTGATTTGTCTTGAGACCCGGTCTTCAATGATGACTTCTTTAGTGATTCTCAGTCATTCCAGCTTTTCTTTCTCTTATGGAAGTTCTTAAAAACCCTACCCCCGAGGCAGCTTCTTACTCTTCCTTAATCTAGGAAAAGCAAAGCAGAAAGATCAGTGCAATTGATCAATATCTTAATCTTCCTTTCTTATTTAGATTACGACAGTTAGGAAAGAATATTCAAATGGCTTGTGAATAAACTCAAAAGACTGCAGTAACCGCTGTTATTGTGGAATAGTTCTAAGCATGTATCTGACTATGTATTGGGCTTCCTCTCTTCTAATAGTCTTGAATGAGCAAGTGATGTCAATCTTGTAGGATGATAGCGGAATTACCAAGATTATTGAAGGGCCTCGCGCTTGTCCATCTCTTATAGAGAGTATTTTACCCATTTTATATTATAGTTAAGAAAGGTAAGTAAAGAAGAAGTTTCATCGCATCTGTCATTGTCTGGTTTTTGTTTCTTTGATCCCACTCTAAATTACTAAGAGTCTTTTTGCCCTTGCTTAATTATTCACGCAAGGTTAGAGAAAGCACAATCACATACTGCCTTATAAGGAAAAAAAAGAGACCTGTAACAAGGCAGCTGCTCAATACCTAACCGCAAGAGGAAGATGAGTTCAATCCTTTCTTGTCCGTCTAAGTGGGTTTTGTACGATTTTATGAAAGTCAGATTTTTGGCCAAATCTAATCTAGGGTTGGCCGGACTTGCTTCTTTAGTATTAGTAGAAGTCTTACTATGTTCTGAAAAAAGAGTAAACTACTTAATTAAATGGACTGGATTATCTTGCTCCGGCTGTTCCGGAAACTTTAGCCACTGATGACACTTCGTCCGTGTTCCCAAATAAAGCTCCCTTTTCAGGAACCCCCTTAAGTCCGAGGAAGCCCACTTGCAGTTGGGTTCACCCCTCTCGTTAATGCAGTCAGGTAGAGGTCATCCTTGGGGAGGGTTATTATTCGACTTATGTATCAGTCTCGGGATTGAACTTCAATAAAGATCCAAACAAAGGCTCTCTTTCGATGCTTTTAGTTGTTGATTAAGGTTTTTTCCAAACTCCCTTATCTTCTTATATCCTTTAAAGTTGAACACTAGAGAAAGAAAAGATAACAGTGTAGTAGCCCGCCCATTCATAGCATCCGCCTTGAAAAGATCCCCGCCTACTAGAAAAAGTAGACCGAATACGGGGAAAGGATTACCTTGCCCCACTGGACTTTATCCTGATCTGGTATCCAATTTTAACAACGTGATCGCTCCTTCCGATTGCTAGGATCACTTTTAGGAGTCGTAGAAGATTACTAATCGAGATCAGGAAAAGTGAAAAAAACTCTGATGCTAAGGTATAAAGGGATGGATAGTTGGACCCTTTTCGGGGACACTAGAAGCACCGGAGGCCCTTGCAGCTAGTTAAATTCTCCTCTTTTAATTTCTATCTTTACTTTAAATCGGAAATCAAGAAAAAAAAAAAGTCTCATCTTCGAAAGCCCAAATTAAAAATGGGTAAAATAGCTCAAATTGGGCTTAATCCAAAACTATAAATTAAGGATCAAATGGATACTAGCCTAGGAATTCGTAATCTCGTTGCCCTCCGATCTTTAAGTACACGCGTTAAGTCTTCAATCAAAAAAAGGCATTAATCCAGCTAGTGCATTCACATTACACAACCACCCGATCACTATCCACTCAATGAGCCGGTCCTTACTATTCTATCTTCTAGTGCCCTCTTCGCATTCTCCTCTCGTATGGGGTGCGCATATGAGGAGTAGCCCCTGTCTTAGTCTATTCGTTCGTAGCTTTCGTAAATAGCACACGAGATTCATAATCTATCCAAACCTTCGGGACATATAAAAAGGGGTGCTTTTCTGTCAATCCCAGGAAGCTGATGTCGATATCAAGGATATTTCTCTATACTATAACTTTGAGAAGGTCGGCGAGTCTTTGGCACTGAGTCATCTCCTTTTTTTCTATTTGCCTAGATATGAGATGTAAGAATTAGAAATCATAAGTGGCAGGGTTTTCCACAAAACCTCTCTTCTCTCCCCAAGGTGCCCAGTAAGAGGAGTCAACCAAGCAGACTGAACCTCATTTTCCCTTCTAAGAGGAATGAATCCGTGCACAGTCCTCGGATTGAAACCCAAATTGAGAACACAAGGCGGTATGATATGAAGAAGGGATTCAACTGAAACTTTTTTCAACAAGCCAGTTCTAGCTCGATTAAGATAAAAGGGTCTCGCTCTTATAGCAGTGGGGTTGCCCGAAGGTGACTTATGCTGATATACCCTCTACTTTGTAAGGAAAAAAGCTAAAGTTAATGTAAATTGAAAGAAAGCAGTTCCATCATTGGGCTTGACTTAGTTTGGATCAATCAGTCAAGGGGGAGCTTGTTACGGCCTCTAGTTGCGAAAAGGAGGACAGATTAAAGGTCGATGCGCTATGATTGGTTCTTTCTCTTGATATGATCCAAAGCATAAAGAAAAGCTCAAGTTCCGCGGGTTATTGATGGATTCGCATTCTGTATGAAAGAAGAAGAAGGCCTAGCCCAGTGAGATCATGTCCACGCTATTTACGAGATCAGCTCGGGGATTTAGAATACTCGAAATCCTGAGATACGCACGAAAGATACATTCACATCAAATCATAGAAGATTTACCACTCTAATCTCTAAGTAAATTTCATAAAAGGTTAAAATGAATGTTATGATTCTACCGGGATTCACTAATTTAATTTACTTTGAAGCCCCTACCTTTCCTAGTCCTATCTATTTTTTTCTAACCCGATCTCTAAATTAATTTAATGTTCAAACCTTGAAAATGAGTACCCCACTTAACTTAATAGGGTGAATCGTTAACTTCTGGGCGATCCCTTGGGACAGTAGGAATTACTGATCTCAGGCATTTGACTGAGAAATTAGAATGAGACGTGGACCGACGCATATCTGACTCAAGCAAACTTCACTGCCCCGGTAATGAAAAGCGCGTTTAGCCTTAGATTGCATGCTTTTTCTTTCTTGATCCAACTGGCACTTCTGAGAAGAATGCGAAATTCCCTCTCTTAGGAATGGACTTTGATCTTCCGTTTCCCATTCAAAACCAGAGAAGTCATTTGAATAAATTATCAGTGGATATACTCAACCTATGGTTCTTAGAGTAGAGCTGACTGATTGAAAAAAGTTTTTTCACACGAACAACAGGTTTCAATGAAGATTAGGATTAAATAGAAACTACTAGTAGTTTTGAAAGCGCTAGATAAAACAAAAACAATTACGGACGAATCAGTATATCCTATTACAATGATCACAAGCTTTATCAACACCCTGTTAACCTTCTTAGATTCTATTAACAAGTTTTGTGCTATATATATGATTTAATGAGCTAGCTTTTCATATAGGTTCAAAAGGGAGCTTCTAAGCAAGTAGTCCTTATGTTTTATAGTTCCGAAACGAGATTGTAGGATGTAAACCCGGGTTATCACATAAGAAAGGAAGAAGTGCTGCCGCCTCACTTCCAATGCTAAGTTGGACAAGGATAATTCAGTAAGAGAAGAAAGCCACCAATGAACAAGCTCTTTTAGCTGCTCACGGAGAGAAAGCCTTAGAAAAGTCTACGAATCCGCTCTTCTTGGACATTAATTGGTTCGACCAATCTTAGCGTGCAGAGCTCTCATAAACCCTGAATAGGATTTAAAGAAAGTAGGCTCATGAGTGGACTTCTTTATTAAGACAAGAGGGTTGCTTGCTATGATGGCTATGACAGTCTAGCCTTGTCTATGTTTATCGAATTGGTAACCGGTCTCACTCACCCGAAGGTAGATAGGGAAGAAGACAAGCAAGCTCACTATACCGAGATCAAGCTAGACCTCTGGAAAGAACTCCCCCTTTCAAGGGTTTAAATGTTCTATTATATATTATAATATTAAAAGGATAGCGTAGGATGGAGCCTTTTCATCAGTCGAAATGGGAAGCATCCTATCCCGTACCCTTACAATACAGGACCTCAATGAAAAAGCTCTATTAGCTGACCTTAATATCTATTGACTCCCTGAACTCGACCTGCGCTTTCTAACTTTACTTCACCAATGGATCTGTTTTGTTAAGGGTTAACCCTCTTATTCTTTTTATTTATATCCCAAAAGTAGTTTATCTCTTAGCATCATATTCCGTAAGGCAAGCCCAAGGAACAGATATTCTTTGTTTCATGTTTTGGTTTCGAGCCGAATGAGCGTTATATTCTAATTCAAGTTTTAGCATTAGGGAGGAGGGAGTTTACTTTCTTTCTTTTCGGAAAGAGTAGAAAGTAGAGTAAAGCTAGCCAAGTTGACTTTTTCCGGAAATTCAGATAGAATGAAGGTGTCAAAACTTTTCTTTTTTTGCTAAAAACTAAAAAGTGGAAATTCTCTGCTTTTAATTTGTCTACATTTATACAGAATCTAAGGTGTACCCAAGAAGAGGAATCCTCGTTAAAGGCGTTTCATGTCTTCTCTGGGCTAACGTGACATTGAGGGGTAGGGCATATGCTTTACAAATGTAACAGCCGGCTCCTTCCTTTCTACACTCTACCTAACGATCTACTTTGCTAACAAGTCTTGGAACCGAAGTTGGTTACTATGCTTATAGTGGTACAGCCAAAAGACGCGGCGCATAGGATGCCTTTTTACTGAGCAAAGACCATTAGAAGAGAAGCGCAGGTGTTTGAGTAAGTAAAGGGTCAAACAGGAGATTCCGCAAATGAGAGGGGTGTGCGAAAGTGTAGATCAGACCCTTTTATGAAAGAAAAGGAGAATAGCCCGGTAGTGTAAATAACTTGCTTCTTAGTTCGGAATAGTTTGCACTTTGAACAAGCTCAACTTCAATTGTGAAGGAGAGAGAGAGCCGAGGTAAAGTAGATCATCTGTCTCGTCTATCCATGCTTGCTATGATCAGTGAAAGCTTCCTTTCTTCTAACACATCCATGTTCGGTATCGCCCTACCTTATTACATACTCCAAACATATTACTTTTAAATCATAAGAAAAAAAAAATGCTTTCTTCTTACAAAAGGACATTAAGAGTGAGGCCACCAGATTGAGATTAGTAGCTAAGTCAATAGCGCTTTGATTTTCACAAACATATTTATAACTAGAGCACCTTTTTTTTTCTTGCTTTTGTCCAGTAAGAAATTTTTTTTATAGCTAAAGAAAATTCATACACATTAAGCTTTTCGTTTAGTTACAATTTTTTAGCCAAGCCCATACTACTTAGAGAGAGGTATTATGATCTCTCGTAGACAATAGTGCAATCTTATGGAAGGATAAACTGGTTCACATATCTGTCCGCCCCCCAAAAATTCCAGGATAATACGCCTTATCTAGCCGCCACCCAGGCAAAGCCAAAGACAAAGCCATATTTATCTTATCTTCATTCTATAAAACTATAGAGGATTTCCACTAGATTTGAAAAGAAAGTACGAGGCTTTCACCGCATTTGACTTGAATCTTGCCATAGATTCGTTCACGCTCTATAAATTGCTAAAGGCTAAGCTAGGCCATACATTTCTAAATTATAAATGGTATTGCTCGAAGCCGGGCCCGTACTAGTCCCCAGTCCCTAGTCCCATTCTGTCTGATCTTAAGGACAAGTCCTTTATATACAATATATTATAATATATTTTTTCAATAAAGAAATTGGGGTCGGTGGAGTCAGCACAATCTATAGGAAAGCCATCTCTCATTGTCCGAATACCTAAATAATAGGGAAGAAGACAGACTCTACCTGTGAAGAAAGAAAAGGTAGAACCCATACGTAAGTGCATTATGTACAAGAAGTAAGTATACCACTCATTAAATTAATTTAATGTAAGGCATCATATCTCAAGCCCAAACCCAGACTACTTATACGCCGTGGCTTATTAAAAAACATTCCAGGATAAAATTCCTAGGCCGATTCTCTATTTTAACTTTCTTGCTCCTAAAGAAAGTGATCCTCCACCAGTTCATTATTAGTTTCGTTCTTCAGCTATAGATCCAATTTCACATGGAAGTAAGTAGTGCATGTGAATTATCAGAAGTAGCATATCATCTAGGAAGCGACTTACCGGTCCACATAATCAGGACAGGATCTTCACTAAGAGAGACTGTAACTGCAATCAATCTAGAATCCTTCTCGGCCCCTTACCTTATTAGAAAGCCCCGGTGAGTTATCTGTTGACGAGTGGAAGAAACGACAAGGATCTGACATGTGTAAGCGTGCTTTCGCAGCCAGCCTTATTCCAGTTTACTTTTTATGACTTACTCGATTAGGTGCAAAGATACAATACAAGCCTGTGATCGCTAGTTAGCAGCTATTCAATATAAATATATGTATGATATCCTCCGTACTCCCCCCAGAGGTTTAAAATCCTTACAGAGCATTAAACATTATAAGAAGAATGACTACAAGTTCAAGTTGATTCATTTACCCCAGGAAGCTTCTATTGGAACAAAGGCAAGAACAAGAACGATTAAGAAGTTTACACTCAGTAACAAGCAGATTCAGAAGAAGGTGTTTGGGTTAAGACGGGAAAGCAAACAAGCTACGCGCCCGCCCGGCGATCTCTTATTAGCCAGGAGATAAGAGGGGGACCTGTTTCGTGCATTAGAATAAAGAGATGAGAAAGGCGCTTCAAAGGCATTCTTATTCTATTACTTTTTATATCTTTAAATTAGAAAGCTACTTGTTGGAATCTTATTAACTCTCGCTTGAGCAAGTCCACCCTCACTTCTGACAATTATGAAAGAATCTTAGCGAATGCGATCGGTGAAATTAAAACAAACTCAGTAGGAAATTAGTATATAAAAACGAAAGCCATATTATGTCTTTATGTTTAGATTGATGAATATATATAATAAGGAACGGGTGCACATCACATATAAGAACATGATCACATATAATGCAACCCCCGAACACATGTATAGTCAGCATTTCCTTTCAACTCGATCTCAACAAACAGTGTCAGAGAAGCAAGTACTGATGACAGACACTAATGGGCAACTTGCTTTATTTCAGTTGCTAACAACAATTATATAAAGTGCTAGTCTAGTTAACATCCTATATTTACTACTAAATGAAGGACTTCAATCGCTCGTTCGTTCCATTCTTACTACCATTCTTACTGAAGAAAGCCAAGTATGCTTATACAGTAAGTTCTATTACGCGTAGCATCCCTCTATCTAAGAGTTACTAGAAAGGTCCTAGCCTGTTTACTGGTCTAGTAACCTAACTAGAAGTTAGACTGGAAATGCTCACATGTATAAAATAGTCTACCATGAAAGAGTCGAAGATATTGAAAAGTGTGCAGAATGAGTCTGACTCGGACAATCGTCGAAGCACGGCCCCGGGCACTGCCCAAAAAGCAAATGAGCAAATGAAGGCAGGAATGAAAGCGTCCAAAAGCGTGCCCAACCGCTGCTATGTCAAACGAAGCACTAAGGCGCTGCTTTACTATCAAAGTTATTCTGCCCCGAATGGGGCGAGGCATTCTCCGAAAGAAAGGGGGGGCATACCTCGGTCAGAGCTGTGGAAAGAAGAATGAAAGATTTCATGAGCATGAGGACGAAGAGAGGGCAGGAAGGTTATACCAGTCAAATCCATACTAAACTTTTTATAGTAGAGAAGGTAACGCGTATGACACATGAAACTTAGTCCCCGAGTATATATGATGTTCTACTTACTAAAGAGAATAAGACATGGTATTAGATGAACAATAAAATTGGAATATAACACAAGGTAAGAAAGCTTCGTAAGCATAATAAAGTATACAGTAAATCGTTCCAGTGGAATAGGATGAGATGGCAGCCTCTTGTCTTGTTGAATTTACCAAGAAAGTAGTCGTCCTCTCTTTAGAAGAGACTTCAAGACAAAGACAAAAGGTAAAAAGGCATCATTAGAGCAATCCGTGGATAACTTTCAAAATGCTTTAACCAGGAAGAAACTAAATTAAGAATTAATTACGTAAGAAATGAAGTCTCCTTCATAAACCCCTAAATGAGCCAAAAACATAACGTTTGATGCCAAAATCGATGGTAAAAAGAAGATTTTAAGGTATTTTGTTGTCCTTTAACAAGCTATAAATTTATATAAATATGATATTCCCTCGATAAGTTAACCAATAAGATATTGATTGTTTACAGATTAATTGAGTATTACATTCTTCTTATCTTTTTATGTTACGTGTTACGATTGACTCTATTTCTAGTTATCGGGGAAAGGAAACCAACAAACTACTCTTATTACAGGGTTGACATCCCAATTATACCTGAGACAATAATGGGAATTTTTTCCTGGCTCTCTTTTTCTTAGATTGCACCGGCGCTCAACAACAACTACGCATCTTCTCTTCCCATAAAAAAAAAGTAAATCCCCCGCCCCTATAACTTTATAATAGAGAAAAGAAACGTCGAGTGTTCGTTAAACTGCAATCTTAGTCTTTTTATCGAAAATTAAACGAGAAGATTCCATTCGTGATCCACAGATACGAAACTGGCTTTGTTCGATCCTTACATATAAAATAAAAGGGGCCTTTAGGCCTTTCCACACACAATAAAAAAGGGCTGGTTTTCCGCTTGAAGTGTACTGTCCTTCCTTTTGGTCGCTTGAGAGGATGCTCTATCTTCGGCTGTGTTTGACCGTACCTTAGCTTGTTTCAACTGAATGCCCCGTTCTATTTAATTAATTAAAACCTTTAGCTTTAGCAATAGGAAAAAAGCCTTTCTTGGTGTCAAACAAGGAGCTCGTTAACAGATGCTTAAAGGTCTTTCCCTTCACCTTCAAGAACACTACTACAGGGATTTTCACATATGGGACCACCTCTGTTTCAAGAGGTTAAATACAACAAGTAACTCTACTATATACGCGTCTTTTTTTTTTTCATTTATTGAAGACTCTAGTCTGGCTTTCTTCCCGCATGAGGTCTCTTAAAATACTAGGGGCAAATTATCCTTAATGTTATATACGCTATGAATTATGCCCTTGTTATTACAAAAGTAAGCGGGTCGGAGACCTTGAATGTAGCCCCTTCCTGTCGAAATTTCCGGGAAACTTCACCTTTTCAGCAGTTTTTTCTGGCTAAATCATATGAAATATATTCGAATTCATATTAAGAAATATAGTAAGTAATAACGAACCAATCCCCTTGCTTGGAATTTTATAGGCCTAAGAATGAAACCTTTAAAAGAGGGTCCCGTCTGATCAATCTATCTGGCCATCCAAGGTCGACGAAATCCACCGAGACTCAAGCTCATTCTGCGATTTCATTTGCTGTAGTCACTGCTGTATCTATTATATAGTTTATTAAATAGCTGAAAGAATTTAAACAAGAGTTACAAAAACCGAAGAGGGATAGTGGTATACTCACCACGACAAGCGATCCACTCAGTCATCCAAAGAAGTAGCTAAACCTGGACCGTCCTCTCATCTTCATTCTGATATGAAAAAAAATGGATAGGAATCTAAGCCACTGCGTCGTTCAAACAGAGGCCGAGCAAGCACTCAAGATCATTCCTCCCATCCAATAAAGGAAAGACTCTAATCAAGCCCTTTTTCCACATCTTTTAACAACCAGCTGGGTAAGAAAAGAAAGGTTTAGGAACAAGTTAAGTATAGTCAATTTGGCAGTTATATACTAGCAGAAGAAAGATAAGCAGCTAGTTTACCAACTGTCGAAGCTCTAAATTCTTAATTAAGGTAAGAGGACAGCTTGCACACTAAGTCAACCATTATTTTAACTTTACTTGGATTAGATATAAGATAAGATCCTGCTTACCGGGGAGTCTTCCTGATGCAGCATAGGTATAAGTTGACTCGAAAGCAGAAGGGCAGAAGGAAAGAAATCACCTGCCGTTTCTCGCTTTAGTTTAATAATGATGTATTTACTTGAACGGGGGAAACCGCCAGGCCAGCCACGGAAATGCATGAACCTTGCAACCAATCCACTATTCCATCCTTCAACCGCTTTTTCTGTATAGGAGTAGGGAACGAAGTGGAGAAATCGTCTGAACATAGCGTTTTTTCCCTTTTCTGTTACACCGGCTTCGGGCGAACGAGGTACGAAGGAGAGCTGGTCCCTTGTTTTTGATGTTCCAACCGCGGCTTGTTCATTCAAATCAATCAATACGTATCCAGGTAAGATGCTTTTGTGCTCCCTGGCCTTTTTCTTTTTTAAGGATAAGGAAAGGAGAGATATTAAAGTAAGAAAAAAAATGAATCAAAGAAAGGATGTCGAGTTGAAGCTGCAGCTGACTATGGTTGTGGTGGGTAAAGCATCGGGAAAGTCCTCAGCCGGTATCAAGTCTCGCTTCACCTAATTCCGTACGATCAAAGAGTAGTCCCTTCATGCTTTTATGAGAGAATGAAAGAAAAAAATACTAAAGGATTGGCCAAGCTAGCTAGCGCATCCAAGGGTTCGTCCAAGTCAAAAGAATTCTCACCCAAATAGACTGAGTAGTATGCGATGCATAAGACATCGTGATACCGAACTTTACTTCTTTCATGCTTTGCCAACATCTAATTGTTCTTAATGAGATCTATGGTAGAAGCCTTATGGTCTAATGACCTGAAGTTCTGAAGAAAAAAGGGCTCAAATCTTTCCTACCCATAAAAGAAAGCCTCGCCTAAGAAGAGCGGGTGATTGGCATCTGTGGCCAAAACCAGCATTTGAGATAGCTTTCACGAACTATAAAGAAAGAAAAAAAGGCTTTTTGTTTTTCCATTGTTCCGAGTCTGCTTCTGGCAAAAAAGAAGAATGACTTGGGCTTGGCTAATTCTTGAACCCAAACTACCATTCTGTATTGGTATTTTATTCCCAATTATATAAGAGTGGGATCAAAGAAACAAATTTATAAGAAGGTTCAACCTTAGACTGAACTTAGTTGGGTAGTTAGAGTTCTTATTTCCTTCCCCCGACTCCCAAGAGACCCAGCCAGACCGGATAGAGGCCCGAACTCTGGGAAAGAATTTGCTTGGATTGGAAAGTAGGTTGATGAACAAGCTTGCCGGATTCCGAATTCCGAGTAAGTACTTCTACGATAGAAGTATAAATAGAAAAAAGACTGAATCCTTGAAAGAGCAATTTGAGAGATTAAAGCAATTGGAAGAAAAGAAATGAGGTGGTTCTCTAGTAAAGCCCGCAAGAGCTAAGCTATGAGTTCTACTAATTTGATAACCTATATAATGTGCTTGAAAACGGAGATTGAAATAGAGCCTATTCCCACTTAGTCGATCCAGTGCCTTAATTACATTGCTTGATGCATGTTTGGACATCGTACCTTGAGACCCCCATCCTATTTTTATTTTACTTTCCGAGCTATAACTATAAAGGGTGTGCTAAGTCTATGTGAGATAGGTCGTATGTAATCGATGAAATCGCTATTTCGGTAGGGCGGTCTGGGGGCAAAGCACGTGAAAGCGTGTCCAACGTTCTCATATAAATATAAATATATTTATTATCCCACCTTTGACTGATCCAAGAAAAGGAGAGTCTGCCCATATCATAAGCTACCAAGGCTCCGCTAGCTCCTTAATAGGTACGTGTTCACATGGAGCGTCTCTAAACATGTGTATAGGCATAAAAATGTTCACAGGATAACAAATCATTAATTTTTAATTTAGAAAAACCCAACTTAAAGAGAGAAAAGATGTCAACGAAGAAGCAGCTGCTGACGCGGAAAGAGACGAAGATGACGGAGCGATTGGAATCTCAGCCTCATCTTCTCAAATTGTTTAAAAACATCTGTTCGATTATTTAATTTCTAGTCATTTATGTTCTGTTTGGCCGATTTTAGTCGTTTTTGTTCGGTATGGAAGAGGTTCGACTGACAAAGGGAGGGGTAAAGAAACTAGTTTCTGAAAGGAAAATAAGTTTAGTCACAAGCACGCCGTCTTTCTTTTCTACTACTACCACTTTGGTACACACCTTCTCCGAATTTCGTTGCGGGTAAGTGGATTGTCGACCTTATTTCCATCAAAACTTGAATTTCGTCCGAATTTAATTTATTTTTTCTCGGGTATTTTGGTTGAAACCCGTTGTGATTTCAGGGGCACTCTTGTACTAATACTAAAGGGGCATTCTCTGAACCGAGAAGCTTACTTTCTTGCCCTACCCTGCCTCATTTGTATATGTCTATGGCGCTATAGAAGAGAGGAAAGGTTTTTGTCAAGTAACTAGAGCTAGAGAAAGGGCTTGACTTTCGATGGCTTGGATAAGGTCTCCCGACGAGGGATCTGTGAACTACATACGGTATCCAATAGTGTTGTTCAATTGCTTGAAGGTGCGCCTTTGCTTTGTTCTTTGGTTGTGCAACGTCGTTTCAAAGGCTCCCAACTACTTTCTTTAGGGCAGCCTCGCTTGAAACCGAGGGCAATGCCAATACCTCATCCCGACCTTGTCTTAAGGTGTAATAAATTATACTTGAGTGGTATATGGCATCCCGCGCCGCGGATAACAAGGGAAGCGGCTAACATCCCTATCATCCGAATTAGTCTAAAAAAGAAAGTCTTCTCGCTGGTGTATACCTACAGTGCACTATTGCATGCACTCTTTCTTCCTGTGATTGAACTACTAGAACTTTCCCTTTAATTAACCGGGGAAGCTTCGCCTCCTATACTATCTTTTATAAAAGTAAAGGATAGTTTCATCTGACTATGCTCGAAGCGATCCAAGACAAAGGGTCTAACTAAGTATTTTACTATATACTAAAATATAGCATTCTTTTCATGTTGGATTGAAATAATATAAAAGCAAAAGACATCAAACATAACACCACACCCTTGCATTCTAATGATCGGCAGTAAATGCATGTGTAATAAGCTTACTAAAAATCGCCCTCTTCACATCATCTTCGTCTCTTACTTTTCGAACCAACCGTCCCATACTATAAATAAGGAATCCTGGAACGAAGAGTCATGGCATAGCAAAAACTGCAATCAATAAGCAAAGCGTTATAGGCATAAAAACTCATATAACCAAACAGGACTCTTAAGCGTCGGGATTACAGGTTTCGGGAACCCCCCTTTTCCTCACATACCTCCGCCCGATCCTCCTTTCTGACAGCCATACACGGGTAAATGTAATAATCTTACTAGGTGAGATGACATCTGCCAGACGAGTTCTATTGGACTACTTCTATTGAAAGAGCTTTCCATCTCCCCTCTCTTGTAATTGATCGGTATTATATTATAGCGCTGCTACTCGAATAGTATACTAGGAATTTCCTTTCTTCATGGTATGAGGCTTAAGTAACTAAAGAAAAGTCCTATCTGGTAGCATTCTGCCTAGATTCACGGGAACACTTCTTAGAAAAAGAATAGGGCAGTTGATAAACACATCACTCTTCAGTTAGAGAATAGAAGCTCATTGCAGAAATTATAAGGCTGTAATAGAATCCCGCGGAGCTCTATAAAGACACCATTAAGTAATTAAGTCAATAGGAATCCGTGTTGTAAGGACTTGTCTATTTTAGTAATGGATGCTAGCGCCTACTAGCCTTTACCAATTGAATTGAAAAGATGGTTTCTTACATTAGATGCTCTCCGGAGGATGTCTTTGTTTGTGGACTTTCCCAACTACTTGATAGACTGCCGCCTTGCTTTGTCGTGGTTAATTAAGAGAAGTATAACACGCTAATTAAGAAATATATTCTAGTTTACAGTATAGAGAGGCCATAAGTCAATACATCAGATAAGGAAGGGGATGTAAACATCTACAGTTACTATTTATGTAGACTAAAAGGTTTATGAAAGCAAATTTGATAGTGTGTAACCGCCTTAAAAGGTCTTCTCTGTCTATGAAGCTGTAGTCGGGGAAGGCTTCCCTCTTGAGTCAAAACCCATTCTATATTACTATAGCATAATTAATGTGACATCTTTGTCTTAAAAGTAGGGAAAGAGGAAGCTGCCTCGTTAGAATGCGAGCAGGCTGTTAGGGAATGATGCGAACGAGTGACATCAATCTCGGTAGAATTCAAAAAGCAAGCCCTGCCTTAAACTAAAATCTAAATAGGATTTTGATCCTAGTGTAAAGCTCAGAAAGAATGAAAGGCGAGCTGTTAAAAGAGCGAAAAAATTCTAGAGTATGTTGGTGAGTTTCGAGATAAAGAAAGAGCCTAAGGTAAAGAGAGGGAACAGAAGTCTCTATCTGAAAGACGACCGGGGTACACGCAAAAGAGCTAAAAAGGTCCAGAGGCCTTAATTCGTACCTGACAAGTGTTTTAGACGGGTCATTTGACGTTTTTTGAGTTATCGGTATTGGAGCATCCGCCCAATCAGAAAGGGCTGTGTAAAAAGGGAGTGAAATATACGTAGCAGATCCGGTGTAGGATAGAACATCAAGTGAGCGCTTCGAGTACGATACGAAGAGAGCTAACCAAATATAAAGAAAACTAGGCCTCTTATGCAAATAAAGCTCCCAAATCCAGATGTGGGACGGGTTCATGGGAATGCCCTTTCTTTCGCTTTCGAATCAACCGAGCGCAGCTTATCACTTTGCTTGGGCTTGGGGAATATTATAAATATGAAAGAGTTATTGTGCCCAATTCTTATTCTTCCCAGGAAAGCTGCAAACGTACTCGCTTTTCTTCTCCATCCGAATCCACCCGAAAAGACCTACTTTCTTGCTCTTGTCCGATGAACTTCCTTCTTTCGAATCATGATCGCACAAAATTCTAAGTAAATATAGTCTAACTTAGCATCTCCTAGCTTTTACGAGAAGTAAGCAATAGGTCTCTTTCCTTGAATAAGAACGGCTCCGATTCCAATTCCGTTAGCATCACACTCAACCTCGAAAGGTTGCGAAAAAATCTGGCAAAACCAATAAGGGTACTTCGCAAAACTTGTTCTTAATCGACTCAAATGCTCTTTGAGCAGCCCCATCCTCTTCCCTTTCTAGTTTTAGCTACACGAATGGTATGCGGGGATCCCCACCCTCTCTTACTAGTGATCTTCGCCCTCTAGCCAAAGGTCGAGCTAGCTTGACTGCTTCCCCTACTTGTTTTAACGCTAATGCATACATTACCTCAAGAAAGATTATAAACTTCACTCGTATTGGCGTTTGCGCGACACCTCCTTAGGTGGAACACATCCAGCACCTTTAAACGCGTTTTGCAAGAGCCCATCTTAATGAGACTGTCGAATGAGCGTACATACTCGTCAATCACGGCAATATGTATGAAGGAATAGTGGGCAGAGTCAAGCTGACTTTCCTTTCTTCGATCCGTCATCTGAGCTGGTACTGTTATCACCTGACCAAATTGAGTCGGTCTGAAATAGAGTTGGACTTTGCATAAGCATTAAACTTAATAATTGAATTGCTTCTTGACTTTACGATTAAGAAGTCTCTTGGACAGATTCTGTATAAATTTACTACAATTCAAAATTACTAATTTTATCCGACTGATCCATAAACGACGAAAATCCCTCTTTTGCCCACCTCCCCCTATATGGGTCAAAACTAAAGCTCTATCTGAACGAGTCGCACATATATCCTAGTACACGTTCCTCAGCGCTGAGGACATCCCCATGAGTTGCTTTTGATTAATCCTAACCTAATGCATTTCTAGTTAATAGAATCTTAAGATAAAGTTAGTAATAAGATAAAAGAAGAAAGATTAAATTCTTTTTTTAGTCGACCCCTATAAGATCAAAAATTCCAGGAGCTCGGGCTTCTGCTGCTGACATAAAAACATCTCTTGTCGTATCTTCGGATACAACCCTTATAAAAAATAATAATAAAGGCTTTGCCCTTTCTTTGTGCATAAACCCTTGTGAGTGCGATGGCTCGTGCAATTTCAAAAGTTCTTATGCTTTCAAGATAAATTATCCAATTTGAGCCTTCTAAAAAGAGCTAGCAGGTTGATGAATCATCATTACCCCGATGGTATACCTTATAGCTTATAAGGAGGTCTTCTATCTGGCGCGACGAGGCGAAAAGAAAAAGAAAATATATTATTATAGAATGAATATAGAATAGAACAGCCATACGTGTATTTTTTAGCATTGCATCTGGCTTTACAATAGAATTTACTTTGTTCTGTTAAAGAAAGAAAAAAAAAAAAAAGAGCATTTAAGATGTTTAAGGTTCCAAAAATACCGCTTTCATTGAAAACACTAAGAAAAGCAAGAAATAATGAATGTACGGGAGTTGAAATTTGTATTTTAATTGTTGTATTCCTTTTTTGTCTATATTTCTGTTCATTGGATTGGAATATCGAGCAAAGCTCTGCAACAACCAGAGCAATCTAATTTGGTAGTTCATGGTCTAGGAGTTGAATCCGCATCTTCAACAGGCATAATCGACTTCATGTCTCAGCCAACGCATCTTCTTGGTCCGAGAAAAAGCCTCCTGCAGCGCTCAAACTTCTAGCTCTACTCGTTCAAAGCCAGGCGCCAAACCCGTTCGGGAAAAATCCTACATCTTTGTCAGCAAATGCTTCGACTGAAAATAGTTCATCTGCTTCATCTGGACCAGTTCTTGTGCATTCTTCTAGCTCGCTCCGCTAATGCGTCAGCTTTTTTCCTTTTCCTAACGAAAGAAGAAGCAAAGGACAAATTAACCTGCTCACCTAGTCGGGGAAGCCGGTCACTTAGTCGCATCCTGATCCTTCCTCTCCTTCAATGCAGTCTGGGAAAGAGGTCTACTCACGAAAGCCATATTATATTTCAGGTTGGTAAAATACAACCCAAGCGCAACATAAAAAAGAAAGGCAGCCAGGTTCACTAATAAATGGTAGAATTCACTAGGTAGCTTAGTCATCCTCATCTAAATAGTTCAAACAACCAGTCATTCCATTCCTATCGATCTCTACTTTATTTGCATTTGCGATAAAGGGCGCATCCTGCCAAGCGACTTTTTCGAACATGGCATCTCGTTTGACTGAGTATTATAGTTGGGGACGGTAGCTAGGGCAGAACCTTTAATGGCCGGTTCGCTCGTCCTTATTTTAAAATGAGAAAGCACGTCAGGAAAATGCGGGAGATACTTAATTCGTTGCGGCTATTTCACGTGGAGAATTTGCAGATTCGGGCTCTCTCTAGGCAAGTTGAGCTCACATACGTAGAAAGAAAGATATTTAAAATCTAATACATTCATGAAAAGAGGAAAAGCCTTTCATTTTCATCAATCATCAATGACACACTATTCCCACTGACCCACTGAACGAATGCTGACTCTTCTTTCTCGTTTCCAGACGCCTGTGTTTATGAAATTCTTCCAGATCCGGAGATGTCCAAGGAATGGAAAAAACTAAAAGACTCTTATCAAAAAAGATAAAAAAATTAGCCGATCCATCGGGCGGGAGCCCCTCGCCAAGCTATTTCTTAGTAGAGTCTATTGCGTCGCACCCCCCTATTCTAAATTGAGAAGTCCTACGCTCACGTATATATATTATATATAAGGAATATCCAAGCTTTACTTCTCGTTTATTCTTTTATCAGGTATCGCGACGAGAACTGACATGCTGTGCGCTTCGTGGCACTCCCTCTTTAATACTATAATAATATTACTATAAAAGAAATGCAATAGAATACTGTAGTGATGGGTACACAAATACAAAGACTATTACATTCTTTAAACTAAGTAAATTGTGAAACTCCGCGCACACATTTACCAAGTAATAAAAATAATATTAGGAGGTGTTTCGAGCGATATCCTCCCCCTCTCTTCTTTCCCTTCCCCCTACTTGTTCTAATATATGCAAGTTCCATTGGACTCTTCTTATTTATTTCCAAGTATTCCTTCTTTCTTTTGCTTTTGCTACTATATGTCCTTTATATTATAGGCACCAGATAGAATAGTAATCTTATTAAGGGATTTTATAAAAAAAAAATATGGGTACCGGTAAGAAATTGGGATACATACGAGTGAAACTCGGTCGGTAAGGATAGTCTTATGTTCTTACGGGGCAGTTTCCAAGGAAACCCTTTAATGATGATATTAAAAGTGTGCATTCAAAACAAACAAAAGAATCTTGCTTGTGCCTGCACTATCAAGTCAAGTAAGGTGCTGCTATACATATACTCATTCATATACTATGGACAATGCCTCTCAAAATAAAATAACTTTATTTTGCTCTTTGCTTCTCTTTGTATAGCTATAGCTAAGGCACTCACCTATCTCAAGGTGAAAAGCATAAACTGCTCCTATTCCCCGCAGTGGCAGTATGAATAGCGGTCTCCTCTCGTCGTGACCATTCATGTAAGTTTTGCTCTTGTTTAAGATTAAGAGATCGGAAGTATGTTTTTTTGTCTTTTCCAGGACTAGTAGAGTCTACTAGAGATAGTGGTATATGCATTCTCCGATGCACTTTTGGTGACAAGCATAAGCATTTCTTTTCTCCTTCTCTTTCGTTGGCAGCAAAGTTGGGAGCGCGTCTTTCTCTGGGCGAAAGAGACTCGGCAAGTTTATACAGCTGGCTTGAATTGGTAATTCCATTGAACCTTAATACAAGGAACTTTTCAATTATAATTATTTTTATTTAAATAAAGGAAAACGCTCACTTGATTCTGGCAAAACTTATTTTATTTGCATTCAGGAGAAGCCTGGTTAGCTCTTATCTTCCTCCGGTCGAGACGTAGCTATTAAATCTCGCCGAGATGTAAACATCCTCCTATAATCATAAGCAGGTTCTTTATGAATCATTCGCCCTTTCCCTTTAGAGGCACACCCACGCCCGTAGCATCATCTCATATCCAGTGAGTTCAGGAGCTTTCTAATAAATAGAATATAATAAGGACGAACGAACCGGCTTAAGAGAGTTATGTAAACTTCCCCCTCTCTTTTTGTTACTACTTAATATACGGCGACCCCCTTAGGACCCTTTACCGTGGGAAGCCTGGCGGAATGCTCCATCAAGAAGATCTTGTCCTGCGCTTTACCTTGTTCATTTTTTTTTTCTTGTAAAAGGTAAGATGTAAGGTAATGGGGCGAACGCGTTGTTGAAAGCTATGGAACTCTGGAACAAGTCTGTTGTTTGCGATCCCAGTATATACTTACCAAGAAAGGGGACTGGACTCAGAGAAAAAAACCTTGGGCCTCTAAGAAAAGAATGATTCACGTGGACAAAGAGAGAGACGGGGGAAGTCACAGTAGCTGTCTGAGGGTTAAGGCAAAGGTAGAGCAAGGGGCGTTCCCGATCGCGTGAAAGGCATGTCCTGATGGCGGCGGGGAGCACTACACAAGCGTGTTCTCAAGATTCCTTCAGCCAGTAAAGGGTAGCTACGGCTGTTATATTTACGTAGCCTCCGGCCCACTCCCGGGGACCTTATTAGTAAAAAAGGGGATCCCACAAGCATTTGTTAACATACTTTCTTGTGCCTTAGAGGGCTCTTCCTGACGCAGCAATTGCTAAAAGAGAAGGCGTTGAATCCTTTGCTTGCTATCCTATCTATAGGTCGGTTGCTAACTTGAGTGCGAGGTGGGTCCCTTTGTTTTTGTTATAGTATAGTAAAGTTATAAGGCTTGTCTGGAAAACTAAGGCGGAGGCGAAACACCCTTCCTTGGTCTTAGGATAGAAGACGCGTTAACCCAGCTTCTTCTTTATCTATCTTTAAAGAACTTTTAAGAACAGGGGGGCATTTTCTTATAAGAGTACTACTCTCAAATCTCAAACCACGTTTAGTTGCAATATCGTACGAAGACATCATAATTGAAAGAAGTCGACCAATCTTTTGGCGACGGAATGAAGTGAAGGTTATGCTCTAGAAGAGACTCGACTAAAAAGGATGAGGAAGCGAAACAAACGACTGCATGATAGGCCTCCTTCTTCGACGCGTAAGTAAAGTCATTGGCCAATAAAAAAAGTAGTGAGCGCTGCCTATTCTCTTTATTTAGACTAACGCCGAAATCTTTGACTCCCGGGAAGAACACGTATGCGCGTGATCGTGACTAACTAAAACGGCGAAAGCGGTTGCTTCTTCTTTTGCGTTAGGCACTAAGTCCATTCTTTTTTTTTTAAGTGAACCCCCGCGAATAGTCTTCTTTCTGGAACTTTACTAGTACTTTCTTCTTTATTTAACATTTAACTCGTCTAGTTGTTTAGTTTGTAGGCAACTCGGCTCACAAAGATACACATGTAGTTGGTAATCGGGACGCGAATCCATTCCTTCTTCTGTCAGCGGCTTAGTTGTTTTCTTTAAGTTCTTGCCTCGACCGCTCAAGATCGAATTAAATTTCTCTCACTCCTTCTTACTCTTCCGCTTCAACGCAGAGTCAAATGCACTCGCGTTTATGACTAGTTCTTTATTTTAGAATACGCCCCAAGGTAGATCTGGACGGAAGCCTGGCTTCGCCTCTGTAGTTGGCAAAGACTCCCGGGAGTCTGTCTCCGAGTTGAAGAATTTCCCACCAAATATATGAGAGTAGGCTACTTATGGAGCGAAGGAAAGAGATTTTTAATTTTAAATAAGGTAGGTCTTTTCTTCCGAGATTTTGTTGACCCTAGCAGTTGGAATTACCGAGCCTTGCTCAGGATTAATATAAAAGTTAACTTTAAATGGAAGGAGACTACTTTAATTGTTTAAGAATTAAGGCACTTCGAGATTGACTTTCCTTCTGTAAGCAGGCTTGCTTCGCCCTATGCCCTTTTTCGATTGAAAAGAGAAGAACCGCTTCCACGAGTTTTTCTTTCTTCGACGGGCAGCCCCCAAAAGCGGCCTAACTTCGAGGAAACCCCCCCCTAATGTCTTCATTTATGAGCGGTGAACCCTCTCATGCTAGGATGTTTACCACTGCGAGGTCTCGTTCCTCTACTAAGAGCCTTCCTTAAGTTTAAGGGTAGCCTCCCCTTATCCTCTCTGGAAGCTTGAAAAAAGGATGCGAGCTAGCAAAGAACCTAAGCCTCCTTCCTGGAGTTCATTTACTTAGATTGCCTTCCCGGTAAAGACTTAGAAAGGGGGCTTACTTACTTTTTTGTCCTAGGAATCAAGATTGAAATCCAAGTCACGTCTTAAAAGGGAAATTCAAGACAATCCATATATGGGAGAAATTTCTCTACTTCCATGCATTCTATGAGATAAGTTGAGATAAGTGCAGTATTATAATCTAATAAGTCATTATATTAGAGGGAACGTAGTTGGCTTGAAAGCATGCCCCCCTTTGCCGCGGTCCTTCTCTTTGCTCACTCACACAAGGCTCCCGCTATACTGATCCTCGTTCTGCGCTAACTGGCCCCCGTCCTTTCTCCTTTGCAATTGAACCTCCCCCCCATTAGTTTTCAGCGGACCCTGAGATCCTTTTTTGACATTTGACATAAGTACAGTTAATCTAAGCGTATCTTTCTGGGTCCACCTTAGGGCAGTTAGTTAAATACTGGAATTTCTTATTTTAAAAAGGGATATTAAGGACTACTTCCCTCACCGATTTTTTTTTCACTTTCTTATCTATAACTGGGAAATCTATGAATAGCCTACGTACCTCTATTAGAAATAGAATTTCGTAATCAAATTTCAAATTAAAGAAAGAAGGACTCATATGATAATGCATTAGTAAGGCAGAGCTCAATTTCAAGAGGCATAGTAAGTAAAAGAACTACTTTCGACAAATCGAAGAGAAAGGACGCCCACTTTTGATGAATTTGAGTCTATAAATTGGAATAATGTACTATCTAAGCTACCCTTTATACTTCGTACTGGCCGAGATCATCTTCTCAACTATGGCTCTTGTTTTCACCCGAAAGCATGGATAGCCTTTATAATAGAATCCTATTTCCACTAGTACGACTTTTTACTTATCAATCAGAATGCCCGTGAGTAAGGTTGCTCAGGAATGGTTGGCTTGATAGGATATTATCTACTTTATTGTATTGGTTACTCGTTCAGTAGAATCTTAAGCCTTATAAAAACGAGTCTTCGTGCTGCAGTCGTATCCACCGATCACTGGTAACCTTGGTTTGGTCCAACTCTAAGAGCTAAAGGCTTAAACCATACATAGTCTTTAACCGAGAAATTGAGGGCGTGGAAATCCCCTAGGAAGTAAAGGACTGCCCTGTTTGCGAGAAAGGTGCCGGTGTGAAACGGGGTGGTAACACGAAGGATAGGAATTAGTAGACGTGTGAAAAGTTAAAGCAAGATAGAATATTTCTTTTTTTTTTTTTTATGGGAAGCCCATGCTTGAGACCTAGTAGTACCCTTTTATCTTATGTAAGAGAATCGAGTTATTTTCTTATTTGATTTCTCGATTGGAAAGATCCTTCTCGTTAGGTTAGTACTTGCCAATCCCATGAGTGCTACACCCGCCCCATAATTTTGTTCTGAAGAATTATCAAACTACAGCTTAGGACAAGTATAATATTAGAGTTCCTCTTCTACTTGTATACTATTTCTATACTATAAAGCTTTAATTCTCTTTCTATATCTATAGGCTAAAGCCGGTGGTTCTTATTATGGCGAATGATCCTGAGGGAAATCCCCCCTTTTTATTTTCGCCAAAAAGCTGCGGGGTATCGACCAACGGTAAAAAACCAAACCCTCACTTGCTCTAAGTATTCCGCTTTCTCTTTTTTCTTTTGGGGATTCTATTCTTCTTCAGTAAAACCACTAAGGCTTCTAAAGCATTGGGGCGGGCGGGCGAAAGCCAATTGAAGGTTCGAAGAAGAAAGGAAGACAACGCGTACATGCTCTAATGTGGCCCGCTTTTCAGTGCTTTTGTACGGACCTTGCTCACAAGGGACCTCCTCAGTTCAATTCTTAATAATATTGATTACTGTGATTGATTTTAGAGAAAACCTCTGAAGAAAGATGCAATCGAGGATGGAAGGGTTGCCAATTCAGTAGCTGCTTTCGCCGATTATGGAGACAAAGGCGGTTGGCTGAGAGTGCTCTGATTTATTGAACATGATGATGATAGGATAGCACTGTTATTACAGAACGTGTTTTTTTTTTATAAAAGACTGGTGCTCGCTTCTACACCTTACCCCCTCGCCAACAATCGGGGAGGGCAGCCTCCTCTTTATTTACATTAACAAAAGGCTTAGTTGTGAAGTTTTTTTCTTTTTTGTGTTGTAGTAAAAGACGCAATGATAGGAATCTTAGTGGGATCGTGATGCTGATCCATAGCGGGCAAAGGATTCCTCATGCTTACATATTCGCTACTTTAATAATATAATAAGAGTGAAGGTTTTCGATTTGTTCATTTAACTCACTTGGGTAGGAAAGAAGTTAACCCGATACCCTAGTAAAACCAGTCCTACTTCATATTCGAAACGTTATCATTGGGATTTTAAGCGCAAAAAGCCCCTTCACTGGTGGTATTCGGGGGGGTCCTACCCTGCTTTTACTTAGGACTGCTTTTCGAGGAGCGAGTGTAGTTACTTTATATAGTATAGTTAGGGGGTGGTGAGCCAGCTGCTAAAACAGCTTTTTGATGATTTGTTTCTATTTCGCCTAAAGATTTTAAAGAACTTTCTTTTCACAGCGCCTGAAATGAAAATAAGTAAAGTCTTCAACCCGAGCAAGCAAGAAAGAGTTTTTTTGCGATCCTAGTTTTATAATATAAGGCCACCTTCCCTTGACTGAAACTCGCCCAACTACTTTTCTTTTTATTTTTTGTCTTTCGCGGTCCATGGTACCAAGTCACGGAAGGCTTTTTTCCATTAGGATTAGTATGATTACGAGTATACTTTTTGGTGTGGGCCTCTTCTTTACATGATCAGGATCATCAAAAGCTGCTTCCCCTTTTTTATAGGCAAATCTATCTAGCCGAGCAATCAGTAAAGCAATCAAGCAGAGGGTGTTCTGATCCTCTTTCTGTAGTAGGGGGAGAGAGAACGATGTACCCAAGATAAAAGACAAAGAAGTGAGAGCTCTTTTTTTCATATACATATCAAAAAAAGAAAGAGCACGCTCGAAAGGAAAGATGAGGCTTTGTTGGGGCATTCTCGAGGCAGATAGGATAAGGCGCCGAAGTCAAGGAGCTATAAGGGTAAGAATGTGCTTTCATTCTTATTATCAAGCCCGCATTTTAAAATAAGCAGGGAGAGGGGGGTCAGTTCGTGAATTAAGAGATAAGATTCCGAGGCTCCGTGCCGATCCCTATTAAGTGGGCAGCTAAGCCAGCTCGTCTGCATTTACTAAAATGACTCTTTCACTCCCAATCCAAAGCTCGAATCTCTCTTTCTTCCACCTCGTAATGTAATCTAGCAAGGGCAAGCAAGGGAGTCAGCCCGTGTACGACAAAAAACACCAAACCAAATACCAAATCCAAAAGTCCTGAACATGTTATGAAAGAAAGCGTATTCAGTTGTTGAAAAAAAAAGGAGCTTTTGTAGCTGATGATGAAGATAAAACTTTTTCCCGCTAATATGATTGCGTTTATATAATATCTTGGAAGGTTCTATTTTTTTCTACGCGTCATTTCGTACCTCTTTCTAATGAATACCTATTTCTTTCTCTTGGGTTTAACGTTTGACTTTGTGAACGCGGATCAGCATATCGCTTATCTTTTTTCATTTAATAAAATAAATTAGAACAATCAATTAAACAATGTAGGGGCTTGCTTTTTAACTTTTGAGTAAGCTCGTTCGACCAGCCCTCACTCACTGCCATCTGACCTTTTCGTGGAGACGCCTGGACCTTCTGATCTAGTTCAACTGATTTCGCTTTGAATTGAAGACGGAAATAGATGGTACCAATCAATCAGAAACATAAAGAATAAGACTACTTATCTTCCTTTATCTGCCCTTAATCCACCCATAGCTGGCTTGCATTCCTGCTTACTCTGATATCTTTCTTCTAATAAATTTCCAGTTCTTCAAACGAGAATAAAGTGACTCCCGAATAAAAATAATAAGAATTCATAAGCGCACTTCTCGATAACGATAAAGCGCTAATTCACAGCCAGTCAGAATAGAGGGTCCCATACAAGTAACAAAGTAAAAATGAATGTCCAAGCCTAAATAAAGGATGATCCCATTAAATGAAATTTACAAAGTAATGCAACCGAAAAAAGAATAACAATAGTAGAAAAGAATACCAAGCGGCCAACCTCTATATTTTGGGCTTAACATGTTATTTTAAAGTTTTTACGGGACCACCCTCGGGGGACTACTCGCTAGTAAGGCGCTAAACTGTTTCATTGATTAGTCAAGTTAATTCTCGACACGCTTTTCGCTGCTTTTGCTGCCGTTTATATGCTTTCTTTATAGCAGACTCCTCTTGCCCCGCGGTATTTCCGATTCCATACCGACCTGATCTAAAAAAGAAAGCAGGGTCTAGTCGAGCGCAAGCCAACCCAATCAGATCTAATGCAGCGTACGAAGAAGACTCCATAAGCCAAACCCTACGAATGCATCATAAGGTTCTCTTCTTTGCTTATGCCAGCTTTTCTTAGTGAATAAGCGAAGAGAGCGCTAATGACTAAGCTAAGTCAATCCTTCAACTCGGGTTTAATTCTTGTTGCCGTTAATGTCCAACCAATCCTTGAGGTAAGTCCACGCTAGATTGATCCTCGTTCAAGCTTTTGTCGAAACCTTATTGGTCTCCGGCTGATGTGAATGACGGATCCGATCCCCTTTACTTGACCATGTAAATTCCCAGCATAGGCCTTGCTTTGCTTATAAAGCAAGGAGAAAAGGGAGAAGATTAAACCACTCGCATAACATAAGTAGGTTCGCTTTCCTATAATAATCTAAATCACGGGTGCACGATCGGAAAGAAAGCTCCTTTGTTTAGGTTTATTCGCTAACGTCAGTCAAAGAGGGTGGGGCTTGAAAAAAAGGAGAGCAAGGTGAAGCTAGGTCAACGGAAAGGTAGCTAGGCTTAATTATGCGTGTGGAAAATCCTCTTTTTTAGGTTCGGTGAAATTGAATTCTCCGTAAAGATGATGTGGAGTACTAGCAATAAAGAGACGAGCCTTCTTATCTTAATAGTAGGAAAACTAATTAGCGTTAGGAAATTTGGTTTGTTCAACTTGAACAATCAGGTAGGACGGACTGGACGAGCCCCTTCTGCATTGAAGCGTGGCGGGGGGTCGGTTGGTAAGACATTAGGACCAATCGGGCTCTCTGCCAGCCCCCCAACCCAAAGTCTAAAAATTCACCCAACGCGAAGAGCAAAAAAGCACAGGACATCCGGCCCACTCTTCCACGTGACATCCTCTCTTTTTTTGCTGAGTTGGTCGAATAAGAACTGTTAAAGAGAGAGACTTGTAATGCAGCTGGGCTGGAAAAAAAAGTATTAGCATGAAAAAATAACTGCTCGAAAGATTACTCGAAGCCCCCTAGCTTCTAAGCACTGTTGTGAAATAGTCTATGAATTGAGCTCAACCCCAAAAAGTAGAACGTTTGAGGAACCAAAAGGAAATGGGACGGTTTGATTTCCTATTAGTTTTTTGACCGCCGAGCAATTGCAATCTATGCTCCGATCGAAAAAAGAACAAGGTACCGATCCCATGCTATCCTACTTAGCTCTTGTCTCACCAACTCACTAATCAAACAGCGCTTTCGGACCTAATACGCATCCCCGCCCTTAAGAATAGATCAAGGCAGCGAGGCTGACTCTTTACTAGAAAGAAAGAAAAGAAAGCGGATGAAGATAGAGAATCTCAACCGAAACCAGCATTTCAGTAAAAAAGGAGAAGCTGGAGCCGTAGCTGAGGGTAGAGAAGGATAAGGATCCACGGAAGAAAGATTGCCGGTTCCAATTTTTTTTATTTCAAGGGAAGTGGCTAGCTCACCAAACAAACAAGGCATAGTCATAAGCAAGCAATTTGATTGATTTCATCTATATGGCCCAATACAAAGCTTCAAAGAGTATATAGAATAATCGAAGGTGACGCGTTAGATTGCTGATTGGACAGCTTTAGACATCATAAAGATAGTCATCTGCTGACTAAAGAGACCTGGATTTGATGCCTGCATAGTGTACAAAAGGCTTCATGCCTCATCTTTTTACTAAATGAAAATCTAATAGGAAATCTTACCATGGATAGGATTAGGCATTCTATCCTTTTGTTCGAATAAGTACGGTTCGTTATTAGCACATCTTCTTCCCTGTCTTTTTTTTACAACTCTAATGTTTTCCATCTATCTCTTACGACCACTTCTCTTTTCCTCCCTTTTCGTTAGGTTATGATTCCTCTGGACATATCGGCTCGCTCAGTGTGAGCGGCTTCAATACAAGGGATCTCTCCATAAGTAAAAATGTTTCCTTTCTTTATTACGGGCAAGCAAACTATATAGTAAAGACGCAATCTCTACCCTATTTGGACCTGTCTGTTCATTTGTCGACCCAAGCGATCTATCCAAAGTCAAGCATCGAACTCTGTTCACGTTCCTATTTACTTTTACTAAATACTAAAATAGACCCATTTGATTTCTCCCTTACCAATAAGAAAGGACGTCGTTCTATCTTCTTTTTACCATTGCTATTCTCTCATGCTTTCGAGCTATAAATAGACTCACTACAGCAAGTACAGGTAGAGGGGCGAGTTCCTCGGTTTCGTGATAACCATTCTTCTCAGCCCAACGACTTGCATTCCTATTTTCTTAAAGTTCATTGATCGGATGATTGGCACAGCTTTTTAGTCAATCCAAGCAAGCTTCTGCTCTTTCTTCAATGATATACATGTCGTTATGGGGTATCGGCATACCTATCCTATAGTATAGGGTCTCGCCCCGTACCTAAAAGGAAGCAACCTGCTTTCAAACTTCAAAAGAATTCGTGAATTCAATTGTAAAAAAAAAAACAAAAAGACAGCTAAAATCGCGGTATGGAAGACCCGCTTGGCTATCTTTCCAGTCTTCTTTTTTCTGGACCATGAACACGAAGATTTAGAATAATTTACTAAAAAAAAAAAGGGGGGAAAAGATTCCTCTTTTCAATTACGAGCCCTTCTCAAGGCATCGTGTCCCATTTGAAATGGAACCGTCGAATAAGGGGGATTTCCATTTGATGGTCATAGAAAAGGTCCGACTCTATCTTATCCCAGGAATATGGATTATATCTTGACTTGTCTGTCTCATACCGTACCTATCCTTTACATACACCAGCTGCATTGGACAACAATAAAGAAAGGAGGCCTCACCCGAAATGCTCCTAGTCGGCTGCTTTCAGAAATAGGGAGCCGTCTCGTTAGCCTAGGTAAAGAGTACCTTAGGAGAGTGGGTTAGTAGATCTCACCTCTGGAAAAGGGCACCGGCCGGTCTCCTGTGGAAGTTCTTATTTAAAGCTTAAATAAAACTACTTCACTCAGTAGTAAGTCGGTCATTAAAGCAGCTTACCTGAGTCCGCAGCTTTTTTATATTTATATGAAGAAGAGGTCTTCGCCCGATCTATCTTCGCTACTTTTTTAAAAAGAGAGCAAGGCATAAGAATTTTTCCTTAACAACTACACGAAGTCTTTCCACGCGAACAGCTAGTTTGGAAAAAAGGAAGGGGGTCTGGCCAAGTTTACGGATGAGACAGATAGCATATCAGCTTCCTCGGACGATCGTTCCATTAAGACTACTTCTTGAAAAAAAGCTTCTGCTTTACCAGACCCGTACCAAGTGGTCGTCTTAGCTTACTTCTATTTCTAGAATAGCATTTATATAAGGGTCTGCCACAATAACTTATACATTTCAAGCTCCAGCTGCGGATGATACGCGCGTTACAAACGGCTACTCGCTTCCTTTCTTATATTAATGGAGTTGGCTTCCTTACTTAAACTTACTTATAGAGATAGATTTGCAGTGTATAGTTTAGCCTTAGAGTAGCCACCAGATGTGACTTGCTCTAGTCTTGTATCAAAGTATTCCAGAGTTGTATCTTAAAGAAAAGACTTGGACAGATTGCTATAGGAGCTCATTCGAAGGATCGTTCTTGTGGAAGCAGTGGAAGCAACTGTAGGGGGGAGTAAAATCCTTTAATAAGCCTGATTGCTTCTTATCATATATTATTATAATATAGTAGTAAACTTTTCATTCGTAAACATAGTAATTAATTGCCTTATCTTTTTTTCGCTTAATAAAAATTCTTTAAGTTCGAGCTTCTTTCGCATGTTCTTTATAGAGGATTTTTAGAGGAATAGTAGTCTTATATTAGTTAAAGTAATGTATTGGTCCTAATAGCTAAAAGATGATAGCATGAAGTCGCACATCGGGATTGGCCCCCCTTTCCTCCCATCAAAAGCAGCAAGATCAGAGGAACTGGATCTTACAAAAGCAGAGGCTAATGTTGATGGTTGAAGAGGAACCGCCTATGGAAAAGTATAGAACCCGGAATTCACTTTATTTGTTCGCACTCAAGGGTGAACCATATGAATTGGCCATTCTTCTTTACAGAAAGAGGAAAGATCCCCTCGGACTAACTACAGGGCATATAAACGCATTTTTATGAAAGCCTGTGCTCGAAGCACTTACTCTTTCCATTAGTATTCCATGTTATTGTTATTAGCATAACAGCCGTTTTCGTTTATGGAAACTTGTAGGAAAAGTCCTTTTGTGGGCCCTCTTTACAGCTAAAAATGGGGCTTTAACACTATAAGAACTAAGTTATACCCATAGCTAGCACTCGCGCACTTGTCCAATGAGGATGTTCAGTCCGTCTCAATAGCATAGTAGTAAGTGCATTCACGGAGTGAGGGAGATTAAAACGTGGCATGAGGAGCTAACAAGGCTTGTGCCCGTACGAGAACGACCCTGCTCAGTTTTATAGCACGCGTGCTTGCTTTTAACTTTTCCCGGAACCATCATCATCAATAGATGCGCAAGTCAAGTCATTTCGATCAATTACGAGATCTCATTAAGTAAAGATCGGATCGAAGCGGACGTACGATGTTAGATCAGTGAAATCTTAATACTAGCTCCTTCCGCCATAAGTGAGGCAAAGCTGCACACTAAAAGAGACGGCCCGTTTTTTATGGATTCCCCGCTTGTCCAGTCTTTATTTAGGAAAATACTGGCTGTCAATTCATTCCGAAATTTCTATCAATCATATAGGAGGGATTAGGTATAATCGGATGAGAACAGAAGCAGGGGCATTCCCTTATGGTTGCGCTGAAACCTGAGCATGCTTTTGAACATAAGCTAAAACGAGTGAAATGACTTTATTATTCTATTAGAGAGCGGAGGGCCTTCGCATATCATAAAGCTTTACCAAGAGCGACCCTTTCTTCTAGCTTAGTCGACCCAGGGATAAGAGAGATTTGAGTATGTTATCACTCTCGCGACTTTTGGTATAAGAGTCTAACTGCCCCATAAACCCCATTACTTGACTTGGCAAATTTGTGTAGAAAAAATCTCATTGATGTCAATATAGGCAAATCCTTCATAATCTCGGTCGATATCATAAGTGAAAGAGAAGAGGTGTCCTCTTCATACTGGTTCAGAGGAATCACAGGATCTATCGCATTAAGTAAGAAGGACGAACCTCGGCGATTGCTCCCGGCAAGCAGCCCTATTAGATTAAAGTGGCATAACCACTCTCCTGTCTTTGCGTTGTAAAAAACATATCGCTGGGTTAGCCAAAAATTCCCCTGCTTAGTTGTCTTTGAAAGACCAGAGGAATGCTCTTTCGTGAGCTAACCCCGTATGCATGCGCATGCGAAGGGGCTTGCCCATTCTTCTACACTAGCAGGTGAGCTTATCTCTTCGTCCGCCAATTTAGAAGCTAAAGGGTCAAGTACCTACCCTAAAAACATGGGTTCGAAGAAAATCAAGATTGATCCTATTGTTTAAGGTTTTTTATATGTCCGCCTTTTCTTAAGGTCTTTCTCGGCGTATACTGACTACAGGAGAACGGAATCCTTTTTTCTTTTAATGGCCGGCTAACTACGTAGTTGGTTGGGCCAACCCAAGCGCACTCTTCGACGCATTCTGCGCTTCAAGTATATAAAAAGGGCTTTTCATTCTAAGGTTCCTCGGAACCGGGCTGTTCTGTTTAAAAAGAGAGGAAGAGGAATAAGCGAAGTCATCCTTAAGAATAAGCAGGATAGGAGCGTTCCCATATATGTCTCATTTTTTGTTGAATTATCCCACTTTCTTTGACTTGCTCAGACTCAATCAAAGCTAGTTTGGCTAGACGAAAGAATTCTTTTGATTGCTGCACAAGCGCTGTCACTGATTGCCCTTATCAGAGTGCTCCCTTGTACCGTACCTTAAGACAAAAAAAATTAATCAGATTCGTAAATTAGGTAGGCTATACTCTTCTCTTTCCCCCCCCCCTGCCCCTGGCTGGAGCAAGATAAATTTATGTTCAGAAAGACCTCGACTTACTAAGGTAAGGTTTTATTAGTCCTAGTTGAGTCCTTCTCTTTAGCTTGAGTTTCGACCTACCCGCCTCTCTTTAACAAGTTTTTAACAAGCATGACTATCTCTGATTCGGCCTTGTCTTGGTATGAATACTTTTTTCCATTACTTTACCTTATAGAAGAGAATTATAAGAAAGCGTTGGGCTTAGCAGTGCGGTAATGGATGAGAGACGCTAGCTTGTTTATTATGCCTTACATTCTAAAAAAGGTATTAAATTAAAGAAATATTCGAATGAATGTGAGAGGAGATAAACTCCCCTGCAACTAAGAATCTTGACTTCGTCCTCCCTTTTGTTTTGAGATCGGCATACCTTCTTTCCAACATGCTTAGTGCATATATCAAAGAAAAGGCAAAGAAGGTATGGAATCGTGACAAAGTCAACGGCTTAGACTTAGGACCCAGATGGAAAGAAGGCAATATAAAAACCAATCCATGTATGCCTATCAAGCAAGGTCAAGGAGCAAACCCCTTATGTTCGAGGTGCACAATCCGTAAATATCACTTTTTTTGAGAAAGACGTTAAATTCTTGCAAGTTAAGGTTCGGGGATTTTCTTTCTCTTTCATACGTCAACAGCGCGCGTCCTCGCCTTTGAGCCTGTAAACAACCTCTCCTAGCCTTGCTCGTCCTTCGCTCGTTCATGGGAAGCTCGAGTCGTACTTTTGAGTTAAGAATGGAAAGGGTGATCGGCCAACTCGATCTCAAAGTGAACCATCCTCTGACCGATGTTAAAAGCCTATCTCGTCTCGACCCTACTCAATTAGGCAAAGACCTTCACTCCGATTATTATCATCTTTATCTATGATAACAGCGTTTGGCTTCCTTTGCTAGTACGCTTGGGGCAAGTAAACTCAGGAAAAATAAAACGCTTACCGAAAGAAAAAAGAAATAAGCAAAGCAAAGAGAGAAGTGAGTCGTGTTGAACGAGCTGTTTCGCACTGGGCTTTGTACTCGAGCCCTGGGTTAGCACCTTCTGACTCCATAGAAGAGCGGGAGCAATTTAAGCCTCTACCTTATGCGGCCCTTGGTATATTTTAATTCTCCGCCCAACCCAGGAATCGGAGAATTCAATTCAGATCGCAGTAGTTTTGTAAAATATAAATATCTATTAAGGGTATGAAACGGACTCTTTTGCAGCGGAGGTCTCTACAGACAGCCGGCAAGTAGCCGGTTTAGTACAAGCTAATGGTTTGCCATTCTCTGATCATTTTCCCTTTTAATTTATATGATACATATGAGCGCACGTTTAAAACAAAATTTAGTTTGTCTTGTTGAGTTGACCCCAAAATCCCCTCTTGCTAAGATGGTTACGGCTGAGTATTCTATAGAATACACCTTAACGAGTGAACTCATCCTAGTCGACTTGCTTTTTTACCGTTGTGATACACTTGGTTTTAATACTCAAATCTTATCGGACATAGATATAGAATCCTGTCTAGCATATAACTAGATATGTTCTTTTGAACAGGAATTTCTTTGATTTTTATCATAAAACAGAAAGTTTTTTAAAAATTAAATAAAGCTAGTCTTGACTTACTTGCTGAGCCAGGAAGACCTCAAACTCTGAATTGTCTTTACTATGTGTAATTTATATGTATATGATGATTGGGCTCTTTCTCTTTTACCCTGCGCGAGCCAATAAAATATAAGGCGCCATCGTATCAACCCGCAAACTCGTTCTTAATGTCTCGTCTCTAGATGTGCATTCCCTAGTACAGGTTTCTTCACCCGCCCCTATTGGGGCATGCGTCAATGGACAATAATTTTTTTGGGGGGGTTAAAGTAGCAGCACCGACCCGAGCTCTATCATCCGTGCTAGCATCAATTTCTTCTTCGATGGGTTCACTCCGTAATTTCTAGAACTGCCCCGTCTTCGCGCTTGACGGGCTGACTTTTCCAAGCTAATAATAAAAAAATAGAAAGAGTGGGTTGGAAGGAAAGATGCACTTGGCTTTTCTCGCTTACTTATGTGAGCTGTCTGGATGCGCGAGGAAGTTTACCCCTGACTGAACTGAGTGCAAGACTTCTTTTTCTTTGAATTCAATTCACCCTCATCAGCCAATGCTTTGTCTTATTAAATTTTCTTATGGAAAGGAAAGCTCTTTAAACATGCTCTGGATCCACGTTTTCACTCTTTCTTGTACGTGTACCCAGAGACCTAAAGTGTCCTGTCTTCTTGGCTTGGCCTCTTCTTAACTTGTATGTAAATCCTTGATGTCAACAACCCGATCACCAACTAGAACTTCTTCTGTTGCATCTTCTAGGCCTCCTTCCCCTCTTCCTTCCCCTCTACGAGAATCCAAAAGATGAGCTTTTCCAGACGTCTATTTTGATAAAACAGAAAGATGGCGCTTTGTCATTCTCGTCGAAACCCGAAAGCATATTCCTCCTCTATAGGAATTTTTAAATAAAGCAAAATTGGTATGGGTTAGATGGAAGAGCGCACTTTTCTTCCAGCATGAGATTGTTGGGGTTAGAAATACCGACTTGTCGTGATGGGAATTTTCTTTATGGATCCCGCCTATTCATTTCTTTTTATCACTCAATAAGAGAGGCCAGGCCGGGCTTGGGTCGACCAAAAGGAAACACTTTTTAAGAGTCTTAGGTTAGGTTGAGGGATTGGCTCGAAAGCTTTCTATCCACAGCGGGCCTTTTCCTTTTGAAAGAAGGCGATGTCACGAGAAAGCAATCCCTTGTCGAGATTAGTAAGATTTTAAACTTAAGCGAAACGACTCACCTGAAATGAAGTTTTCGGTGAAACTTTTAAATGAAACCAGGGAATTTCGGGCAAAAGTAAGTCATTTTTCCTCATAGCAGTACCTTATAAAAGTAGTTTTTGCAAAAATCCCGAATTCGAACCATGACCAGAGCCCTCCCCTTTCTCTATCTCCAGCAGGAACTGCGGCGACTGCAGCGTCTTGCTTTTTTATGCGCAACGAAAGGACTGGTTCCTCTCATGATTGATTTCAGCAGGAAGAGTCCTCGAAGGCTTAACAAGCCACATTGCGGATGCTCTCAATAAAAAAATGTCCCCAGTGCTGTAACAAGCCATAGGTCAGAAGACGGCCTTTTGCCCGAAGTTTCTCTTCCATCACTACTCAATGAATCGCCTATTGATGTTCCCGCAGCTTCTCCTTTGGGGGTCTGGTCATTCTACTCGAGAGGGGGCTTGGCTTAGGCCCACCCAATGCTTGCTGATTTTTTTTGTTTCTTTGATCCCACTCCCTAGCTACATTCCTTTCCATCAATACCCTTGTTCAAGCCTTTTCACTTGCTTACCCATAATTCTAAAGATACGTGTCTATTCGACGAGGTCTTAAGAGAAGCTCTCGCATAACGCGACTTATCCTTTGCCTTTGGGATAGGATTTCTGATTGAGTCTAATGTATCTTAGAATGATAGCCATCATAAACTGGCCTTCCCTTGAACCCATACCCTTCCCCTCTCAGAGGATGGGCAATTCGTGAGGGTCGTCAATAAGAAAGATGGTTAAATATGAGGACTGGACCCTAATGGTAAAGAAAGCACCGGCTTAGCCCTATATGCTACGCAAGCCAGTTAACAAGTTATATCTTTATTAGGTGGATGAGCACACGGGCGAGTGTGTGGGAAGTATAATCGCTGTTGGAACGAGGAATGAATATTGGCTGTGAGCGCAAGATATGTAGTGAATGTCTTAACGGGTGAGGCGGGAGGAACGGCACATGCCATCCTTTTACCCGGGATCGCCGGATTCACGGGTTTAATCTTAATAAGGAGCGAGTGCGGATTGCACGATGGGTCTCTTTGTTCGACGCGTAAATGGGGACATTAGACAAAGCAGCCTTTCATACCGCTTGACATAGCTTTTTTCGTTTCTAACCCTCGTTTCGTAAACTCCACTCATTAGCCCACAACCTTCTCACTACGTCGCCCCTTTCCTCATCCCTAGCGCTTGAGCCTCTTACAGAGCATAGATTACAATCGTTCCATTTGGTTGGTTGACGTTGAAACAAAGCCAAATGCGGAAAAAAGAGCGGGTGCCCTAATCCTCCGTGAACGCGAACACAGGTGGTGCGTGCGAACTAACTTCGTTCGAAGAAAATCTACAAAAAAGCTTTAAGACAGACCTTGATAGTAGGACCCGCGATCCGCCCATCGAATCAAACTGGATTTGGTCGGAAAAAGGCAGCTGAGGTGCGAAGCCCTAAGGCGAATAAAGCTCTGAGAAAGTCCTAACCGGTATGAACGCTATTTTTCCATGTAACGGGCGAAGGAGCTTTCTAAATTAAATAGGGGTGAGCTGGGCTAACGAGTCTTTTCCTAGAATATAGAATGATGCCCTTCTCGCTTACAGTACAAGAGGACTTGCTCCTTATGATATCGTCCCGTATTCAATGATTCATTTTAATTTATATCATATCGGAAAATTAAGTCAAGTTAGAATAGAGGTTTCAACTTCTTTAGCAACGCCCATTTACGTGGCATCTGGGAAGGGGAATCCTTCACCAATAGGTGGGGCCGGACCGCCCTTAAGCGAAAGAATGAAGCGAGCGAAGAAAGTTTACAGACTCGACTAATCAGAAGAAGAGAGGGTACGAAACTAGTTGGTTGTTAGCGGCTGGAAGGAATCTGTGACACCAATCCTTTGCCAGCATGCGCCTAAGGATTGGTCTGGAGCGAAGTATTGGACCAAGACAAAGAGGACTCACCCCACTTATAATAGGGAGATGGAAGTTGAGTATAATTCTCTAACTCTTGCCGGGCTTTAGAATGAGAAGTGGGATAGGGTGTTCACACTTTCCGGGTTGCCGTTCAATACGTCCAACAATTTGGTGGGGTCTAGGTTGATCTCATTTACGCTTGTATGAGCTTGGAGCAGTTACCCAGTATTTGATTCCACGAAGCATTTTTCTACAGTTTGGATTCGATGTTTTAAAATTCAAATGAATTATGATCAGATTTTACCTTATTTGATTTCTGGGAAAGAATTATATCCCAACATCTTTAGAAGAAGAATAGAGTCATTTGAAAAGAAGAACCCGGGAAAGGAAGAAAGCTTATGAGCATGCCCTTCTAATGGTATTATCCTCTGGGATCTCGAAAGGAGGCCCATGGGGAGCATAATCCCCCAGTTTGATGAAAAAAAAAATAGTAATGCTTTGCCTCTTTTTCTTTAATAAGTTAAGGGCCCCCGTGACTGGTTCAGCTGAGATATGCAATCCTGCGGATTGATTGAACATGCATGCAGCCTCTTCGTTAACAAGGGATTTGGCCCGTTAAGCTTGCCGATTTAGTACCTCACGGATATTTTATTGATAGATTGATAGAAAGATCGGTCGATTCGCCCCGTGGAAAAAAGGACCCTGTTACACATGCTAGTATTCACCGGACATTCGAACAACCGTGCGTATGTGCTTCCGAGCAGAGCTCCTTACCCTTGTTGTCATTCCCATCCGTACCCACTTTACTGGGGTCAAATGGTTTCAAAAAAACTTTGCGGAAAAAAGGGAGACAAAAGCCCTCATCCTTAGCTTAGAAGTTATCTTTTGAACCTAAAATTATTTTTCAGGAACGTTGGGACTTTTTATCTTACGCAATTTATTTTAAAATGCGCAAAAATAAAGTAGGGTTTTTACCGAAAATAACGGGGTAGTAAGAATAAGAAAATCTTCATTTTATTTGAAAGAAAAAATCCATGGAATACCTTGCAGCCCACCTCGCGATTAAATATCCCCATTAGCACCACTCCTTTTCATGTCAGCATGCAACCAAAGACTTTTAAAAGAAGGCGCGGTCCGCGATAAAGCCAACTGCTAAGTGAAGTATGCTTGCTGACTCCTTAAAAGCAAAGGCTTATCGGTATGAAATGAATAGAAAGAAAGGCATTTCGTGGGAACGATGTCCTTTTCGGGATAGGCTGACTTCTTGTCAGCATTGATGGTTTTTCTGGGACCCCTCTTGTCATGATAGTGATTAATATTTGACTGATAGATAAGAAGTAGGATGTTTTTGTGTAATTAAGGATGGGCTCTGCCCTCGTCTTCCCTATGGACCCGTACTAGGAAGTAAACTGGTCTCCTCTTCATTACTCTTGCTTGAGCCAACTTCTGTCTCTTCGAATGGGCTTACGAGTGCTCTTGTTGATCTGAGGCAAGCATGGGACTGCTGGGGCAGGATAAATTCCTATGGAACTCCGAATTCTATTAAGATAAATAACTTATATGCCGCAAATTCTGCTGGGAATGGCCCCTGACTTGCCCCTATTAGAATATACTTCGTTTATATGACGCCCCCAAACACCTATAACCAGTGTTAGCATGATATATATAAGAGAGGGGTGAGGAGTACCACAAAGATCTTAAGTATGGGTTTTTTCAATCCTCTTCTTCTCGATCGAGTAGAAGATACGGGCACTACACAAGTGTGTTCTCCAGAGTTCTATCAGCGTAAATGGTAACTGCAGTCGAAACATACTTGCAACAGGAGACGGATGGATTGGCTTTAAATTTCATGTTATTAACAATAAGTACTTCGCGTCTTCTTCATGCTGCTTGGGACCGGAAAGCTCTCTCGCAAAACAGGACAGAGGGACCTGCCTCTATACTTTATTCCACAGTTTAATGCATATAAACAAAGTAAATCAAAAAAACTTGCCATAATAGAGTAGCTGTTGGGGCGACGAATTTCTTGGCCGCATTGGTTTCCGGTTGAGCGAGTGAAATAGATTTCAATTGAGTATAACACATAAGATGTTTCACATGAAAGAAGAGTTGAAACTGCCTACCCTCCGCCTGGTGGACGAATCAAGTGAAGTCGTCTCTTCACTATCGAAACTATCGAACGGGTGTAATCCTTTTCTAATTTAAGGGGCGAAAATCTCCTTTTCAGGTTAGGAGCTTTCTGATTTTAAATAAGAGGATCAGTTTGTAAAGCAAAAAAATCCTAAGTTTTAAAATAAAAGAAAGAACTCAGCTATCAGCTTTCTTCTCCGACTATGCGCATTCGAACTCTGGTTACGCGGCTTTCTCTTATAGAGTCCATTTTATATGACTTTCCTCTTCTCTGAAGGCTAGGTCCGGAGCCTTCCACCGCCACCAACTCAACGGATGAAAAGAAGGGCGCAAACAGAGCCGGACGTTGCTGAATCAATGCCGACCGACACTCCAACCACTGAAGAAAAAATTATTTAAAGAATGATCAATGGTGCTGCAATCTCTCAATAAAGTAATTAGCTTCTCCCTAAGGGGGCTTATTCATAAAGATATAACGAATAAGGGGGCTTTTCCTCTGGCAATGTAAATCCTCAAAAAAGACAGCTAACTGATTCAAAAACCTACAGCTCAAGTTCTATAATATACGGGTGAATGCCTCTCATGATCTGGAAAAATCGAGATCAATCAACTGGGATCGGCTCGTCGCACCTGACTTTCCCGAAAAAAAAATAAGAGTAGCTTTCCTTACTGACTGAACACCTTACCTACCTCTATTTAATTTAAGACAGATAGAGTTTTTCACACAAAGTTTTTTAATTGCTCGCCTATAAGCCCAGAAGGCTGAATTCCTAACAGCGGGAAGCGAAGGGAGGGTAGGGCTCTTTAAGCGCGTTTCCCAAGGGTTTGGGTCAGGGGCGGTGGTATAAAAGGTCTAAGCTAGCCCCTTTGCTCTTACGGATTTCTTACTCAGGGAATCCTCGATCTAATTTCAAGTATAAAAGCAGGCCTATACGGATAACGTATAGAAGGCAGCAAGGGAATCGGCTGGTGAGCCTGCAAGCACAGGTGCTACAACGGGCAAGCAAGATATTCCCGGTATAACCGGTAACAAGGATTGAAAGACCTATGCTTAGTGCTTAGTTTAGAATCAAGTTGGGTGTAAGGAAACGAGAGGCGCGAAGCCCTGAGGCCTTTATTAAGTTAAAAAAGCTTATACTTCGTGTGCATGGATGCCCCGACATCTTTAAACAAATTTTATTCCGCTATAAAAGTTCCTTCTAAAGAAGCCTTTGTTGACGAAGCGAGCGTAGTTGCAGCCGATGCAGCTGGAAAAAAATGAAAAAAGGGGTCACAGACATGGCATTTTCATATGGTTGATGCATTCGGGGCTTGATATAGACGCCCACACCACCTTGTAAGGTGATTGGATTATAGTATCTTAGCCTTTGGATCTCCTCGGTAGTTTAAGGAACGGCAACCTTCTTAGTAAAGTATAATTTTTTCTGCATCGTCGGACCATATTCCGTTTACATCGTTATGAGTAGAGTAGCCTTAGACCAGGAAATCCAGAATTTGGATCCCAGTCACGGGAAGAAATGCAGTGTAGTTTATAAATATGTTACCGATCTTGCCCCCTTGCACTTGGACAGATGAGATGAGAGTAGTACACGAAGATCTCGCCTATGACGATCCCGTTGGCGCGATTCCCGAGTGGGGTGCTGACATTATTTGGCTTCCCGGTGCCAGGGAGCGGTATCTGCCCACTTTCAATTAGAACTTGAATCTCGCTCGTGCTTCAAACGAACGAATGTACTTCCCTTCACTTCTTAGTATTTAGGGTTATGTTCATTACCTCAATGAAATTCACAATAAACATTAGTTTTCCAAAGCTTATTCGGAGCGATTTGAACCAGTAAGGAAAGAGTCCTTGATAGCCCTTTGACTTGTCGAAGAGCTTTTCGCAAGTCATCTTCAATCTTGGTTCCTACGATGACTAAATCTTTAAAGGTAGGAAAGCTCTGGTAACGCAAGAATGTCGAGTAAGCTGTTCGAAGATTTTTAACTAATTTCTCGACCATCACAGATTCAGCGGGCTTGTTCACAAACTTGAGACTTTTAGTACGTCAACGGTTAATTCACCCTTCCTTTTCTTTCTGGATTATGACTTCGCATCTTAGTCTGGATTTCAACATTGTCAGCATGAATCTTGTTCCCTTTCAGTGATGACAACTCTTCCTCAAGAATTCAGAACCTATTCTCGAGCTCATTTGATTCGACACTTTCTAAGTTAGGTTCCGAAGAATGAGTCCTTTACTTTACCAAAACCCTAAGAGTTCTGAGAGATTTCTTACCATGCTTGTGCTTGCCCCCCTATTCAGGGCTTGATCTTTAACACATCTTACTTTACTACGTATCATCTCCCACTTGCGCTTTGCTTGCTTGAAATCTGGTGACCTTCTTTTTTTAAGGCGTTCTTATGTCACAACCTTTTTTAACTCCACTTTGTACTAGCTACTGCACTTCAATAGCAAGAGAGCTCTATAATACGGAGCCGCTCTCTACACTACTTATTGATAGGTCACATTCAATAACGGATAGTCTGTTGCTGGACTCCTACAAGTTAAAACTAGTTAGAATTTTATATCTATAGTAGTAGTGGTTCTCCTTCGAGCGGAACGGGCGGCTGTGTCATGGTAAACAAGAAGAAATGCTACCCTTCTAGACTTTAGTAGAGACTAGAAACACTATGATACTTGCTTTTTCTAGTAGAATCGGAGCAGCTCACCAAAGGAAAAAAATCTCGCTTGGCGTTTGGTCAATGCATACAGTACTACTCTTTTAGATTTCGTGGAAGTAGGAAAGAAAAGGCTTATTTTTTATTTTAAGAAGATAAGAAAAAAGCTATTAGCAGAGAAGAGAAGTATGCCTGGAAAGAGTAAAGTGTTCATTTACAGAGGAGCAAATGGATCTATCTCCTATTTGGTGATAAATAAAATGCATTTACCTTCTACACCCTTTCGCCAACAAAGATTTTTTTCTAAAATCATACTCCCCATAGTGTGCCCTTAAGCCAGCCCAACCAATTAAGTATATAAGTCATATCAGTAACAGCAGCTGGTGGGACCAATCCCCTGAGAGCACCTCGTTCTGTGCCCGAACTGCTTATTTTTAAACAAAGTATTCTGTTAGACAGAGTGTTAGAAAAGAAGATGTTTTCAACGTTTTATCATTATAAGACTTTCTTGCTTGTGATTGCTACTGAAACAATAGCATTTGATGTTTACGTGCCGCTTACCTGATGACCCTTACATTACATAACATTACATATAGAATCAAGGGTCTTTGTTACCTGACATCAATTCTAAGAATCATCATCTATGAAACGAACGAGCGAAAGATAAGGATATGTCAAATGACTCATTCTTATATGTATGCCACTACGCTTCTTGGATTAGCGAGAAGAAGATTCTTGTATTGTATTAGAAAAAAAAGCAACGCTTCGGTAGAATTTCGAGTGCCTCGATCGAGAAATATATTACATTTTATTTAAAGAACTCTTTTCCTCATCACTAACTAATGAACTAGAGCAGTAGGTGCTTTAAACAAGGGAACAGGGGGGCGATTGGCGAGCCCGCTATTTATTGCTATTGTAAATAATATTCTAAGCCAGCAGCATCATATGAATATGAGTCAACTAAGAAAAACAATTATTTCCAAGGGGGCCCAATGCAAGGGCTTTTTTTTTCTTTTGGATTAGCCGCCTGTGCCTATTGCTTTGCTTTGGGTTGGATAGGCCCTATACATTGTAAAGGTACATAGCACAGGATTTCTTCTTCTTCTTAGTCGAGGTCTTCCAGAACGTGGATTTCACTCACTCCGCTATTTTGCTCCAAACATTACTTTTGCTGAACTGAAAAAAAAAGTAATTAAATTCGCGCATTCTGCTATTGAATTTATCTTATATTTAGAAACCCCATATTTGACCATCTGACCGGGTGAACTACTTGGCTGGAGATTGGATAGGCCTCCTAAAAGGTATATTTAGGACTATGAACTTACGTTTAAATTAAGAACCCGTTTTTATATGTTGTATATTAGGTATTTTATATCCTCATTGGACCAATTGTGTTTTTTTTTTCTATTGGCGCTTAGTCCTTGCTTTAGAGGCCAACCCCCCTGATCGTGCTTCAGCCTGATCTGTCTCGCTCTTTGCTCTCCTGAGTGAGACCCCCTTTGTTTGCCAGCTACCGTAAAACCATAAAGGGTACCATGCTTTAACCGTAAATATAGTAGTTTAATGCTAGAGTCGTTTGCTTTCCCACAAGCTTATAAAGAATGCAGGGATCCCAGTTCCATTGCAGGTCTGCTAATATCCTATGCGCCCCTTCTCCTTTAGAGTAGAGCACCTACCCTTCCTCTCATACAATAAAGGAAAAAAGTTTGCTTAAGTGAGAAATGTGCCGTAACCAAAGTCTTTTTTGGCGAGAGTGGTATCGCAAGTTCATGGTCTTCTGCTTTATGTGTGAAATCCGCTAATAGGCCTTTTTCCACATAAGAAAGACTCCCTAGGAAGGCGTTTGAGGCCTACCGATTTCTAAAGGACTTTTCCTCGTTTTCACTACACTCTTTCCCCTGCCTTTTAATTAAAACAAGTAAGTAGAGGAGCGAATTCACTTGCTTGGGTCAGTTTGATAGCTGTCCGATGATTTCAGAATGCAAAGCGGGGGCCCTCATCCTCGTCTTTTGATTTTATAAAATGGATACAAAGAATAGTCCATCATAACCCTGCCTTCTTCCTTTGATCTCATTGTAAAGGTAAAGCTTATCTACTACTCTTTTCTTTTATGACTTTACTCTTCCTTTGGACTTTTTTCAATCAATCCTTTACGAATTTAATTCTGTCTATTGCTTTTGATGCTCACTAAAGAAACTCAAGAGTTGGAAGTGCAAGGCTCGAGGTCGGAGAAAGATAAGCAGCAAGACTTTCTATGATTCGTTCTTTCTTATATAACAAAATTCTTAATCATATCATGTTGGAATACGGGGAAGGCTACCGGGGCAAGAGCAGGGACAATTCACTATCTCACCTCACGCCGGACATAGACTCTCTTCGCTGTCCGTAGGATCGGATATGGGCAAACCTATTCTAACGGAGGACATAGCCAAAAGGCAAACACAAAAGGACAACCGGACGGAAGAGACAAATACAAATAGCAGTAGCCCTAGCCAAGCAAGTTAGTAGCCAACCAGGGTGAATGAGACCTTTACTTAACAATCATTGAATCCGGATCCTCCGATGACTGAACTTATTTTTGAGCTAACTGCAGCGGACAACAATGTATTCTATAGCAAAAGAAAGCACTAACTTAGACTAGACCTCTTCTACCGTATCCAGAGAAAATCTCAATCCCAGTAATCACAGCTTTCTTTCCTTAAGGTCAAAGAGTTAAGAACTCGCTTTCGAGCTAACCTTTTACATTGAGCTACCTGCCAACAAACAAAAAAAGTTCACGGCTAACTAAGCATTCGTTCAGAGTTTACAGGAGATAGGGTGTACTTTCCTATATTATGATGGATAGGCGCTGGATCTACTCCCCTTGAGGTAAAAAAAAAAGGGGACTCTCCTAATAAGACAGAAGCATCACCATGTCCTGTAATTAATCCCGATATTGGAGGCGACCCCCCCCCCTGGCAAAATCATATCCAGAATTGCTTTTAACTGGAAACTAGTTATAGGAAAGCACAGTCAGACTAGTGCCGCACCCAAAGCACTAAGACTGCCTTTTTTCCACTAAAACAGTAAAGAGAAGAAACTAGACCTCTTATGCCGGAAAAGTCATAAAGTAAAGTGCTAACTTGCAGCTCCCATTTCAAATCCAAGATAAATGAAAGAAAATCTTAATCAACGAGATTCCGGATTGAAAGCGGGTCCGATATCCGAGCCCCCACTGAGCTACTGAGGAACAATGGAGATGAAATTGACTTCTTTTGCTTCGATCCCTCCTTTAGCCACACGGACGAAGAATCTTATACATATAAGTAGCAACGGGTAGAGGTTTTAGACTTTTAGCTTTATAATTCGCGTTTTTATCCAAATACCTCATCTGGGAATTGGAAGCGCAAAATTATATATCCACCCAAAAACGTTGCTTTATTTTAATGTGAATGTAGTGGAAATCAACTTTTTTGTTTTGCGGTTTCATAATCAGGTTGGCTTTTGAAACCTGAATTTCTCAGCCTTATGGAAATAGGCGGATCGTGGATAGCAAGGTAAGTTTTGTGCCACTCGCATCCATTTTAAGTGAGTTCTTTATACATCCCCGTATAGTTTGCTATATAGAACAGAGATCGAGCAACGCATTCTAAGTGCAGATCATAGGTATTGGGTGTATCGTTAGGTTGTGCCGAGTCAAATATGCTCCCGCTTTTTCCGTTGCAGAAAAGAGAGACCTTCCCCTTTTACTTTCTTTTAATATGAAAGCTGCGGGTACTATGACTCCTCTGACTCCGAATCGGATTGCCTTCCCAGGTCTCGCCGGTCATACCTGTGGGGCGTGATGTGCCTTGAGATGGCCGTCTCCTGTCTACCTGCCGGCGGCGAATCCGCTCCCGCTTCTCGCTCTACTGCCTCTCGCCCGTCCTATAGGTACCTTTTGAAGGCAAGGAGTGTGACAACGTAGACGCTTACCCTTACTCCATAGGGACTTCTCTTCAGTTGCAGGGTTTGGTAGCCCGAAAGTGACTTGGCTTTGCCAAAAGGCCTCATCTCTAAAAGCCCGGCTCGCGAGGCATCCCTACCGGAGTAGGTCCTTCTTTCGCGCTCTTGTGACATGCTATGTTTACCTTCTATCTTTCAAAAAAGTAAGTCAAGGTTGAGTCCCATGCCTTAGTTTGTGGATCGCGGTCTCACAATCCCTACAGGTGTCCTAATTGCACGGCCGCCCTACCTAAACCAATCATCATATCGGTCCCTAAGCCCCATTGCTGGATAAGCTCGGCTTCAAAACCGTACGTGGAGCTTCCGCCTCATACGGCTCCTCTAGGGGTGGAAGTAGGCCCAACCCGGGCTTGTGCGGTTAAGGTTGTTGTACACGAAAATAAATGAAAACTCACTAAGAGAATATCTTTAGACAAGGATTGGAACTGCTTCAAAGAGGCTTGATTGAAAAGAAGCTATGGGGCACTCACGGCCTTAAGATAAGAGGGGTAAATTACAAAGACTACAAGAAAAGGTCTACTCAGTTACTAGGAAAGGAGAGGCAAGAAAACATAGACAATAGGAAGGCAGTGGCCATAATTCATCGAAAGAAGGCAGTGGCACATCATATAGAAAATTCGAAATTCTCGCTGTGGATGATGAATAAAAAAAGGAAGGGCTCTTCGCAATATTCGTTCTTTGCCTAACTGCTCTTCAAGTAAGTGCTGCTAGAAGTGAAAGAATCGAAGAGGCTGCTAGACTTTGCTGGTTTAGCCAATTCAATACAAGTAGTGCCTTTTGGGTTTGGGAAAGTTTAGGCTCGTAGAATCTCGGTGATAGGAAGGAAGAATGAGGCTAGCTAACTGTTTTCAAGCGCGTAAAGAGATTCATTTTCATGTCAGTCAAGCTAAGCCTCTTAATATAGGATAATAAGCAGGACAGCTTCTGAAAGACTTAACTTCAGAGCGGGTTAACTTCTAGTTGTTGATCGAAATCCTTCTTGATTAACTTACCCTCTGACCCTCTGATTCACGTAGAATCTCGACTTTAAGGAAATCTTTTCTTACAGGTATTAAGAATATATAAGGAGCTTATGAGCTAGTATAAATTAACTCCAATGAAATAGTCTGCCCTTAACTGCTTATCCTTTCTACTTCTTATTAAAGGAATTTAATTTAGAAAATGCAAGCCAAGGTGATCTAACCCACTGTCCCGCTCTTTTTTTTCTTGCTTGTGCCGTAATCTCCGACGATGCAAGTCAATCACCGGTCATATTATGAACGAGCGATAGTTTATGACAGAGCTTTCTGTAAAGCAAGTAGGTAATAGTGAGAAGCTCCACTGGATCAAAAGGATAGAGGTGCTGCTGGCCTCTTAAAGTCTTAAAGTAAAGAGAAAATCTGATCTTATTCTCTTTCTCTTACTTGCTTGTGAGCCCGGAGGTTTTACTAATTAAAGTAAGATCTCAGTCTAAGGCTACTTTACATAGCTATGATTCGATATCTCAGAATCTCATCCTCTGTTTTATGCTTTCATTTCTGCTTTGTTAACTAAAGCTAATCCACTTCCTTACTGAAAGCATGTAAGTCAGCCTTGTGTGAGGTAAGTACTAAGAATTTTATATTCAAGAACAGATGTCCACCAAGATAGCAAGTTGGTTTACCATTTCACTACATCTAATTAGAAAGAGTCTCACTAGAACAGTGACTTCCCTCGCCCAGTCTTCCTTAATTTTTTAATATTAAGAATCGCATGCAGTTAGTTCAAGTGAAGAAGGCGCCCTTTGCTCTTTCTGCTCTGCTTTATTTACAAAGCGAAGGTAAGAAAAAGGTGCTCCCGAGATTAAAGAGTCTCGACCTAAGACTTGCTTCTCATAAAAGAATGGGGGTTTCAAGGACGTAGAGGATCTGGCATGGCATAGCACTCAAGGGTGGGTTAAACTTTTCTTTTAATCTTTTAAAAGCGTTAAATCTTAATCATAAGAAGAAGGTAATAAGACTTTCCGTTCCAAAAAGCTCAACTTCAAGGTTCAAGGTAAAGGGCACAGGTAGGTGACCTGGCTATCGCTTCATGGGGCTAAGAGAGGAAAGATTTTTTTTCTCCGGAGAAGGTCTCACGTCGACCAAGCCATTCTGAGGGAAGCGCCTAATTGCCGGCTGGGCTGTTAGAATAGAAAAGGTGCCATGGCAAATTGAACAAAGCAAAGATTGAATCAGATAGTACCTGAGGGTTCACAAGCAGCCGAGTCTTTCTTACTTACTATTTATTTTATTTTTATTTCCATAAGGTTTTGATTATGTTTTCGGAGCATAAATCCCAATCTATGTGTTTACAATTCTTTCGGGGCAGTATTGTTCCCACTAGTTGGGATCTATCTCTTTAACTATCTTTGAACGGCCATGGTTTCCCGCGCCTTTTCTTCTGCCTTCATTTCATAGAAAGAGTCTTATGCGCCGAGATGAGCGGTCGTCTGTATTAAGGCGTCAAAGGCGCAAGTATTCTCTAAAAAGCAGGGTTAACTCGGGATTATGCTTGCTCTTGAAACTGGTTTTAAAAACATAAGACTGGTGCTGCGCGAGTCCCCTCTTCCTCAATTCAATAAAGAACAGAAATGCCATAAGAACTAGACTCAGAAGACCTACACTCCGTTCGTTCCTTACTGTCGGGCTTATAGCGCTTGCTTGTGAAGACGTAGGAAGGCTGACTCCGATGCTACTAGCGTGGAATGCCAAGATGCATTGGAACCAGACTCATACTTACTTCTGGACTGGCTTGCTACATACATTTCGCCCGCTCCTTTGAAACGGAGTTTCTTAACTTTCCATCAACAAGACTACTGTCTTGGTTGCATTAACAAGGTCTGGATCAGCATCCTGCTTCTTGGACTTTATTATCATGTTCAACATAAACCTCATGCTTCACCCTGAGTCTGATTCCAGTGGAGGAGGTGCTTCGGTATCGGTAGAAGGATCGTTCGCCTTGGCTCAGTTTTTGGTTACTCGTAACAAGTAAAGGTAAAGTAAGGCAAGATTCAAGCTTTAGAAGGTGGTTGGGTTCCCGATTGATCGATACCCCAAATATACTTTTTTTATGTCTAAAGGTTGCAATCAGCCTGATAATTTTTTACTTTTACATGGATCAAATACGGGCATAAAAAGAAAAGGGTGAATTTACTCGCTGTAAAGTTTTATAACTCTTTTTGTTTTGACCGACAATCCGCTCTTGAGATCTCCGATCCTCTCCTTCTATCAAGTACTTACCGTTCCTCTTCTTATTCTTCTTCTTTTCTTAACGAGGCAGGAAGGCTATGCCCTTTACCACCACCCACATTCTATTCACAGTCTCCTCTTCCTACTGGTTGATCGCGTACCTCGCATGCCACAATGCTACACTTCAATAGTCAGAGGAATTCCTTTCCTATCCTAGATAAAGGTGTAGAGAAGACGTGCTTCCGCGGGTCATACCCATTATGGGCTATCTCACGCTCCCTTTTTTTATTACTATAGCGCTAACTCTACCTATTAAGGATATAACTTTTCGCGGGGGCTTACTTCAGTTAGTCTTCTCTCGTTGTGGCATTTCGGAAAGAAAGTATGTCTCAGTTAATACGGATTGGGTAAAAAAAACCTCCTCTCCTTTGATGAGGTGAGGCTCAATCCGACCACAATTTTACCAGCTATCCACGGCCGGCTTATTCATTACTCGTATTCAAGCAAAGAAACAAGCGATTTCAACCCTAGCGCAGCGTATGCAAGAGGGATAGGCGAAACCAGTCCCATCCAATCTCGTCTAAATCCCCCATATAAAAGCTCAGGAGTAAGGAGGCTCAAATAAAAAAGAAAGTCCCAAGCCCAGGGGATTTCACCCACACATCTTTCCTCTATGAAGCTAGCCGAGGAAGGAAAGCGAACAGACTATTGGACAGAGACAGATGTTCGAGAACCTAAGCCCAGTTCTTAGGATTGAGACGTAATTCTCTGGCTTTTGAAATTTTCCGTTTGGCCTGAGGTAGCACCCTAAATACACCAAAATACTAAATAAAGGAATCCTTCTTTTCCTTCTTATCTTAGTGCATTCCTTAGGTTACAAAGGAGCTGGGGTGGGACTGCCATAAATATGGGATTGGACCCTTAAAAGAAAGAGAAAGAAAGGGAGCTTCCATCGCAAGTTCAACCTAACCATAGGTACCATGAGACAAGTCTCACTAGTTTATATACCTTGTTACGAAAAAAAATAAAGTGGTTAGTGAACAGAATTAATACAAAAGTCAAACCTCTTCTTCAACTTGCTTGGCAAATGCCTTTTTTTCCTGGGGTTCACCCGGAAATGCTTCCAATTCTCTGATTGAAAGAAAGAGAGCGTATCATAGGAATCAATAGGAACCTTGGGCTCAAACAAAGGTACGACTCCGGCTTTTTTATTCGAAAGGATCATGCTTGCTGCCATTGCTTAGCCATCCTTTATATCATGTATATCATGAAATGGGACAAAGCTAGCTAGCTGGAGGCACCAGGGGGTAAAAACCAAACAACATGAGCAAGAAGCGTAATAGTCATTTTAAATCTCAAAAGCATTCCTCGAGTCTCCTTCAGACCTGTTTCCAAGCTAAGGTCTTTCAATCCTTCTTACCGAGAATTTCTTGCTTTCTCGTTGTAGCACTTGTGCTTGCATTCTCGTGCTATCTAGCTGCTTACTACGTTTCATACCCATCAGTCGGAGCATCATCGCTGAACGAATCACTTATAAAAAAAAAGCCGGATCTACTATCTATGATGATTCGCCGATCACCTTCTAGTCTAAGGCTTCCCGTAAAAAACTTCTAATTGGAAGGTAGATCCTACCGGCGAACTGACTGACACAGGTCAACAAGTAGAGTATACTAGGGCGCTTGATAGAACCATGTCGAAGGAACTTCGGCAAAATATGCTTTTGAAAAGGCCAGTCTCACCCGCTTTGTTCAGGTCTGTTCGCGGCGAAATTACAAGAATGAAGCTATAAAGAAAGGCTACAGGACACGCACGAAAGCAAAAAAATGCGCACTCGCAAGCAAGTTACTACCTGCGGATATCGCCTGTGCTCCGTGAATATCCGATTGGTAAAACTTTTCCTCTGTTTTATGCTTTCATCCCACTCTGATCATAAAGCAAGCGGGAAAGATCTAGAGAGCTTTTGAAGACTCGAGTACAGCGGCATCCATATGCGATGCCCGGACGTGTAAAGGAGGCAATGAATGAAGTCACTTTGTTTCAGGATGCCCTGTTCAAAAATATAAAGAATTGGCCGGGTCGAACTCGGGGCTTGACGAAATTCACGTTAAACAAGCAAGTTCGTGGTTGACTTCCCTTCCCATAAGTCCAATAATAAATGAATCTACTTACCCCGAGGAATTACATTAAGAAAACTAGTAAAAAGTACCCATTCCTGAGGCCTCATTACTAGTTTTCCGCCTTTCTTACTGGGTGTACTATGCCCTTATTAGGCTTTCATGCTTTCGCGGATTTTCATTCTTATCCGACATTACATTACATTATAAGACCAGTCCTTCTTTATTTTGCTGAGGACCTACTTAAGATTTCTTTGCCCCCTTCCTTGAGGGTTATCTAAAGCTCTAACGCTAGACAAAAAAAGATCAAGAGAGCTTTTAAGGAAGCCGTTAGGGACTAGGGATTCAGAAATTCTGAGCCTTAGAGGTCTTATCTCTGGTAGTGAAGATGGGCCCTTTCTATAGCACTTGTCTTTGAGCATAGCATATCCAGCCATGACTCACTTGCTCAACTCAACTTGCTCAACTCAATAAGGCATTCAAATGATGTGCCATAAAAATAAAAAATTTTCTAAAATTCATGTCACGAAATACCGGGGTTTATTAAAATTCTTTTATAGAAAATGAAAATTCACTAACCAAAAGGCATTTAAACAAAAAAAAAAACACCGCTTTCTTTAAAAAGTTTCGCTTTCAAGTCACTTTCTGAAGGGAACTGGCAATCAAACGAAAAAAGACGGTCCGGAGGAAGCTCAACCGAAAGGGAGAGGGTCGACGCTACTGGACTGAGGTACGAAGGAGAGGGTATTCTTTGAACTTTTTTCATATAAAAGGACTTCAAAATGCCACTCTTAGCCTCGATTTCGGGCCAATAGTATCTCACCAAGCGAGGAACTCATTACCAAAAGCAGTGTTTTGATCGCAACGGGTCTTTCTCTTCATAACATAAAGGGTATTCTCGAATGCAACTTTTTTTAGTTTTTCCGAGGATTCCGCTGCTTTTGTTTGAATTTCATCATATCAATTGACAAACCCTCTGTCCTGTAAAAACTATAGTTGTATAAGAAAAAGCAAGTAATGCCTTATTGTGTTGTGAGAACACAAGCGCGAATTCCCTTTAATTAAAAGGAGAACTTTATGAAAATTCCCACGAACTCATGTTTATATTCGAGTAGGAAGCGAGTGGAATACTGGAAACGAGTTGGCTGCTGCGTGTAGACTCCTTGAGAAGAAGGCTTATACGGAGGGGCCTCTCGAAAGCATGTCGGAGGGCACAGGACACGGCGCAAGTGCCAAATCCGGCTTTTCTTGAAAGAAACGCCCACTGAGAGCGTTTCGGCATAAGATGAGAAATTTCTTGGTAAAGTTTTAACCGGTTAAAACGAGCACTTCGCCCCTTCTTAACTTCCGGGATAGATAAAGCAATAAAATGAGGTACGCTTCCGGCTTTCGCAAAGGACAAATAGATAAAGAGCGGTCTTATATATATAAATTAAATCCTCCTATATCATTTCCGAGACTGCTCCTTTTCTACACAATTTCTACATATATGAACATCCACCAGCCCTAGAGTTACATAATACTAATTAAAGGAGAAATAAAAAAATTATAGTTACCCGTGAACGTTTTCTAATATTTAGATTTAATTGGACTTAACAGATATAAGAATTTATAGAGATAGAATACGCGCATAGTTTAGAGGCGGTTCGGTTTCAGCAGCATCCGCATTACTATACAGACTAATTCCTCTTGCTCACTTCCGAGACTTTCTTTCCCACAAGCATAGGTCTTTAAATTCCGCCAGCAAGTGGTACACAACTATCCACTCCCTTTATATGTGTAATTATAAGGGGTCTTCTTTAAAAATCCTATAAGAACAGAGGAGTGTTTGGCCTAATTTCTCGCTTAAATCTTTACCTACTTCTGTCCCCTAAGCTACTTGCTTAGGATAGCCGTTTGACTTGTATTCTTATGTGGGACCTTGTCTAGTAGTATAGATATATAGCTTCGGAGAATCAGATAGATAGGACTCGTAGACAATACAAAAAGTCTTCATACATAAGGTGTTATTTGGTAATTATAAAATAAATGCATATAATAAGGACTCAGCGCATGCGCTTTTGACCTTGTTTTCTTTTCGACTAGCGCGGAGAGATTGAGCAAAGATAGAAATGCTCCTCTTTCTTTCATGCAACTTGGTAAACGAGATAGTACCACTCAAGCCTAGCCAAAGCAAGGAGCCAAGGAAACTGACCATGAGGTACTTTTGAAGCACGAACAGCGGAGCAGTCAGACTGGAAAAAACGTTACCTTCTAGTTCGATAGGCTTTTATCCAAGGGCATGTGATATATAATATAAAAAGTTACTTTATTGAGGCGGCAAGAAATTTCCTCTCTTTTAAAAAGAAAAGAAGTAAAGTAATGCCAACGCAGCTGGATTCCAAACCCAAAAGGTGCTATCAGTGATCCAACCTATCCCGACAAGAGCTCTGACCCCCCTACCTCTCGGGTTGGCCGTTGATGAAGAAGGCGGGAAAGGAAGCCATCTCCCTCAGGAGATGGCTTTGCAACAAAAAACAACTAGCTCACTTCTCTGGGATCCTTGTTGAATGCCTCTGATTCCTCTGAACCAGATTCAAGAGCAGGTGGTGAGACCGGCAAAGAAGATCTTAAACCCGGTAAAGACCTTAGCCTTGGATTAATCTTTCCCTTAATCTTGTGATCTTTTCTGAAAAAACTATAAATGGGCACGGGATCATTGCTACCTTAAGCATAACAACTGGAAAATTAGCATCCTCGCTCCCAAGCAAGCTTTTTATCCGTTACTGAGTTTAAAAAGTTTAATGAGAAAAAAGTCTTATAAGCATAAGCTTAGAAGAGCAAAAAAGCTTGTTTGTCTCACTAAGACTTTTGCGCTATACCCCCTTTTCCAAACGACGGACCAACCAACGACATCAACGGCATAATCCGAGGTTGATTTGTGTATGGGTGCGGGAAGGTAGATCCGGCTACATGAGCATTATCCCGAGCAAAGGTGCCGGCATTCTCAGGCATTCCTTAATCTTAAGAAGAATGTCGCTCTTTGACATTTTCTCTGTGTATATAGGTTTTCATTCGGGAAGCATCCTATAGAAGTCTCTTTTCTTTGAAGAACTTCCTCGAATCCATAAACGGCTTCACTTTTGGTGGTTAGAGTCGAGCCCAACCTTCTTCTCTTTATTGACTGGTCAAGCCGGCCAGCTGTTAAACCGCACTAATAAAAGTAAGAAAAAGCAGGATCCTATAATTCTTATTTCGGATCAATGTCCCTAACCAAGTCCCCATCGGGGAGGGTTTTATCAAAGGTCACGCAGGGGCTTGGGTTTGCTCGAAACGCATAACATGTGGCATCGGAAGAGGGTTTGGCGTAGAAATGGTAATATCTCATTAGGCCTTAGAATGCTTGCTTATAGGAAGAATTTGCTTGGGAATATAGGATGTCAATAAAATAGAGGATAAGAATACTCTTTTCTGAAGCTTTGACGCATTCAAAGTAAAACGTAATGGTACGCCGGTTCCTTTCTTCTCTTCAAAAGGTCATGTCATTGGGTTTAGGACTAGTAACTCGTAACGAGGCGTCAGAATGTAGTTAAGTAGCTAAAAAAAATACCACGTTTAATTTCATTGCATAATTCCGCTTTTGTACTTTCAGGATTGATGCCAAATCGCCCATAAAGTGACTTTCTCATTAAGTTATATAAAAATGAAAAGGAATCCTTTCCTTCATTACTTGGGTTGAGATCGACTTTCAAAAAAAAGATCGTTAACGTATTGGCTTTCCATCTTTTTTTGAAGAGATAATCATTAAGAGCAAATATCTTTTTATTTCTTGCAAACTTGAGCTCCTTGCTACAGTATACACCAATCTTTCCGACTCGAACCGTTATTGGTGTCTTAGTTTTAGGTTCCCCGCTCTTCCGGAACCTAAAGCTAAAGATAGGCGGTGCCAATATTTGCATGACCAGTAAATTCTTCGTCATACAAAAAGACAGAAAGAGTGGGAAGTTGGACATTTAATGAAATAATGAAATTGCCGAAGCATTCGCCTAGGGAGGATCAGAACAATTTCCCGACTTTGAAACAGCAGGTGTGGCAGTTTCAGCTAATCATGATTAAAATTAAAAAATGAATCTTTACTTTACTTAACAATCAATAGGGAGCCGGAGCCTCTCGATACGATACCAACCAGCCTCATAACCATAAGGCTTTTAGACTATTTTAGCATGGCGTTGAATCCTTCTTTATAGCGTTAGCCGTCGGAAAAACCAGTTGAGTACGATTATGGTTATGGCGGAGAGCCTCTACTGAGCAGCGAGTTATATCAATTCATAAACGAGGATGTTTGAACGAGATAGTGAGAGGAATGAAAGATAAGCTATTTTAATTCTTAATTTGAAAGCGCTTTGGTGAAACATCGTCGGTGAGCAAGTCCACATCGGCTGACTTGGGCTTCGGCTTGACTTACTTCTGATCTGGTACCTGACGATCATTCTATCATTACTGACTAGCGTAAAAAGACTTCCACTATATTAATACATTCGACAGTCCGTCCACCCGAAGGAGGCGCTGGCCACGTTCCTTCTTAGTATTAAGCACGTGCATTAGCATTAGAAAAGGGAGCTCGCTCCTTACTTACTTTGGCAGGTTCTCATTCTTTCCAAAAAGAAAAGAGTTATTCAATTATTCTGTCGTGCTGCTTTAATAACACCAGCTCTATTGCACCCAACCCCTTATCCTAATAAAGCTATCTCTTGACAATTCATGTACGAAATTTTTGGTTTCATTGACTCTTTTCGTTTGAAATCACCTACCGCATACCTTATGTACAAAGGAGAATTTTCTCTTCCAGTAGTAGCTGCTGATGGTAGGTCAAGAACCTACCTTCTAATATCCATGGGTGTAGTTTTCTCTTCGACTAGTTCCCGCGGGGTAATGAGAACAACAAAGATACCCGTAAGAGCTGGAATCGGGTGTAGCTATTTCAGAGCGGGTAGTAGAGCACGGGGTTCCCGATGAACATGTAGTCGAGTCCTTAACGAAAGAGAGAGGTATTATGATCCCTAGTTTAGTTGTTGATCATAGATAGAGAAAGAAGACTACCACCTATTTCTATAGATAGACTAAGAAAGGTTTTCTTCCAGACCCCTTCTTAGTCTAATTGCTCCTTATGGGTCGGGCAAGCCAGTTCCTCGGTCTACAGCCTATGCTTTGCTTTTCCGAATCCAAGGAAATAAAGAAGTCTTCTCTGGCCAACCAAGGGCTGTCTGAGAAATCTTATGCTCTACTGTTATATATGTCGGACCGATACAGGAAAGGACGGTAACAAAGGAAGATACAAGCAGACCTTTACTACTAATCCCTTTTTGTTCTCATAGGTAAAAAAGAAGCTTGACTTTCACGATAGCATGTATAAAAAGACGGGCCGCGGCTCTTGATCCTTGAGAATCTGATACTTGGCTCGAGACGACTCCTACCCCTGGCTTGATGGGTTTGAAAAGACGTCAGTCAGGCGTCATAGCAGCTTCTTCCTTATAAAATAGAAAAGAACAGAGCTCAAGGCGTAACACACCTTATATAACTTACATTAAATCTTAACTAAATAAAGTAAGCTACTAATCATAAGCATTTGTTTCACTACTACCCTCTTCTTCTTGAAGTCGAGGAGATGGCAGGTAGATCCTTATGAAGTACCATTTCAAGTTGTTCTCTATTCCTATGGCATTGTAATAGGGGAGTGGTTAGTAAGGAATTGGCACCTATTCCTTATTATAATATTATAACTACGAGTGGCTAGTGAGCGAGTAAGTAGTCAATCGACCTATAAACCAACTTCCACTTGACTAAGTGAGCATCTCATTAACATATTACCTGCCTGGTTAACCGCTTGTTTTAGACCCTTCCCTGTTTTATTCCAATATTCTTTCTCCACTTTCTACTCTGGATAGATAAGAAAGAGACTCCTATAACGAGTAGTTACCTTGCTTTTCTGTGTGTAAAAGAATGAGAGAAATGGTTGAGACTTTCTTAGAAGGTTTAAGTCGTTTACTAGCTCACATAGATAAGGCGGGAAAGTAAGATAGGATGGAGGAAGTTTAATTCCAATTATACAAAAAAGTACTAAGTAATGAAGAAAGGCTGCTTTTCGGTTCGATCCACACAGCCACAATACAATCATCTATGATAGCGTTGAAAAAAGAGGAAGAGGGGGCATGTTTATAGGCTAAGTAATAGGCTATTCCTTTATATATAGTTTACTTACTTCTTACCTATAATCAGAGGATCGGTTGAAACTCTTATATTATATATTCTTTTGAAATCTAAGGGACAGACCACTATAGCTAATAACTAAATAGGAATTGGAGTTGGAACAAGAGTAGCTTCTCAACCACATAAGAAGCTTTGACTATTCTATAAACGTAAAACAGCGAAAGACAAGAACCAAAAAGAAGCAAGGGGCCAACAAAGACCTGAGTAAGAAGTCTCGAGAAAGCTACTAGTCTACGACTCTACTACAGGAAAAAGGGGGTCCATCATATCCGCTGATGTTGACATGTCTTTAACCTCTTGAAACTAGCCTTTCAGGACCCGAATACGCTTTATTCTATATGAGAGCTGCCCAACTCCCTTAGAAAACTGGTAATTTAACCCAACTAAGGGTCAACATAAAAAGATTGTCGTTTTATTGTTTTTTCGCTCATTCTTTTTTCCCGGAAATCCTGTAAACTACCTTAGTGATGCAAGAAATGGTCAACCGCGCTTTTGAACAACATAGGTCGATAAGCATTTTGTCCATTAAGTACTATTTGCATTGTGCCGGATTCTTAAAAGAACACCCGGTGCTGAATTCTTTGTGAAATTGTGGAAAGAAAGATGCGATATTGACCGACGTGTGCTACGCTTTTTTTTTAAGGGTTCCAAAATTGGACGTTGAACCTTTTTTCATATGATGGGAGTTACTGGTGTATTGGGCGCCGCTCCGCTATGCGCTATTCACGGTGTTTAATTTGAGAAGAAAAGACTTTCTTTGAAGATGGTGATGAGGGCAATTCTGGTCTTTTAACCCAACTCAACTTGAAGAAACTTTTTTAAATGGTCACCGCTAAGCGTTTTTGGCCCCAAAGCTTAGAGGTGACTTTTTTCCAATAACGTTGGTTACATTTTTTATGTTATTTGTACCGCTGAGGGGTGAACCCATGCCTTTTTGGAATTAGCGGGCTCCCCGCTTCGCTCCTTAAGGGTATACCAAAAGGTTTGGAGTTGAAAAAAAAAAAAGACGGGTAATCTTGGCAAAAAAAAGAGGGACAGCTGAATATATGACTCACGCTCCTTTAAAATTCTGTGAGTAGTGTAGCTGCCGAGATCAATGCGGTCAGTTAGATCTCTCCTAGAAGTTTTGGTTAGTCATCTCGCATTGTGTTTTAGAATTCTGCCTCTTGTAGACTATTTGTGGCACGCGGGGTAAGGGCTCGTGCAGCTGCAACAGGATTTGAAAGAGGAATTGGTCGTGATTTTGAATCTGTTTTTTCGATGACCCCGCTTAATCGATTAATTGAGACGAGAAATGCAATGTACAAGATTGGAACCCGTACCGTGACATAAGCCTTGCGAACTACCAAGCTAGCCCTACCCCGCGCTTAAAAAAAAACTGGGTACGAATGGACGAAAACTTTTTTCTTTGTATTCCTTGACTATATCTTTTATAATTTATAAATAAGAGAATAAGCCATTTATACAGAAGAATGGTAAGCTCTATATGCTATCACCGACGATGATCTAATCCTCCACGAAAAGTAGGAAATCTCAAATATTTTGACCAATTCAAGGTGAAAAAAAAAGTTGCTACTTCGGCAAAAACGGGGGTTTGCCAAAAAATCCCGATTTAAGAGAAATTCTACATCTTGGAACCAAGAGAATTTTGGAGCAGCTTTGTGATAATAAAAGCAACCAGCAAAAAGCATTAATGCTGCAAAAACTCATGTACCAATTGCAGTACAATAAAGTTCTAATTCATTAGTTATTCCGAATGCTCGCCAAATCTGAAAAAACCCAAAGTGGAATGTAACTTAAGCAATTGTTCGGGGCGAAAGGGCCCTTCTAATTCTAGCTTTTTTAACTATGGAGGGGGAAGCTCGTCTCTCGGCACAGCCTGGAAACGAATAACTTTAAGCAACACAACGACCGAACCGAGGCAGCGTCTTTTCGTCAAAAGCCACTCGACAAGACTTGGTGAAATGAGAGACGTTGGGGTGTACGAGCGCAATTAGGCAAGAAACCGAAAGGACGTACTCACAACGAATTCAAGAAAAAAGAGGAGTTGAAAATATTGTTTGTGATCCGTGGCTCAGTCGGGTAATAGAAGGATGAATGCTTGGCTTCTGGTTTGGATAGGCTAAGTAATAGGCTTAGAAAAGCTAGCTGGTTGACGAAAAAGGGGGGTCCGTAAAAACTCCTCCTTATATTATAACTGTATAGGCGAGATTTGAAAGGTTTGAACAGATCTCAGAGGGTATGCAATAGTTCGCATAATAAAGGAAAAGCGGGGCCCAGCTCCTTCACTTCATTCAGCCTTATTACATAATAACATTGGTGAAAAAGAAGATCAAATGCGCCATCAGTGAAAACAATTTATTGTAAAAAGCTACAATTCAATCTGCTTTATTGCTAGTATTATAATTATGTGTCATTCAAATAAATAAAGGGATAAGGCGAAGCCAACTCGCTCCAAGTATTACGCTCGTTTCACTCAACCCATTAAACTGGGGTTCCATTCTGTGCTCAAGGACTAGTCCTAATGCTCAAATCTTAAGTCACTAGCTAGTCATATATAAAGCCAAAGACCCATGCCCCGAGAGGGTAGAAGATATAGGTTTTACTTGAAGAGAGTAAAGTGCTCTCTGATCCATTGTAACGCCCTTTTTTTCCACGAGAATAGAATGATAACAAAGAGGATAAGCCAAGGCATTCACAGATGAAAAAAACTTTTTTTTTCCAAAAGACGGTCCGGCAAACGTGATTGCTGATATTGCAATCGAAGGTACTGATCATCTTAATCCTGCCATTCAAGAAGCAAGCACGAATACCAGCGTTTTAATCTGACTCTTCTATTATCGTATTATAAAGAAAGTAAGTTGCTCTTTACTCACAAATGGGGCTCAGACAGTCAGCTGTAGCTTTTGTAGTAGACACTTAACATAGTATACTCTAATAAAATAAGAGAAAAGTCCCAATTTGTTAAGTCTTACTCTTTATTATATGCATTCTATTCCGGAATGGACCTAATTAAGTATGTTTACTCCTGCGCCCAAAAATAGACGTATATGGGTGAAGCCTCCTTTCTAATCCATTTCTCGGGAAATAGAGTCTTGCATAATAAGACAACTAACAGAGCATGCTACTGTTACTGGCAATGGAGACCCACAAAGTCGGCTGTAAGCAGACAGAGATAGAGTAAAAGAGACTCTACCGGAATCTTACGAATTTACAACTCTCCTTATTGAACGAGACCCCTATATACATATCTTAGTAGCCCTTCTTTGACAGCTTAGACTAAGCTCCAGTTTAGATAGGGTTCCGGTCGTAATCAAGAGAGGTAAGGAGCGCCTAAGTAATGATCTAATCTTTAGTACTATAA
>JAYMSE010000031.1:0-94924 GCA_036897945.1 Silene undulata | reverse complement strand
GAATTTCAAAGAATGCGGTAATTTTCTACTTAAAAATCTTTAAAAAGGTATGAAAAGTGATAGAGTCGATCCCGTTCCCCCGTTAATAGTCGAATCTTTAATCCCTCTCGCTAAGGAGCCCGGCTGGCTTGCCCTTCATTGTGCGTTGAACCGCTATTCTTTTATAGGCTTTCTAGTTATCGTGCTTTCTGAGCTGTTTATCCCGCGAATTCCCCCGATCGAAGTCTATTCTTGAATCGTCATTTTAGAATTAAGGTATATAGTAGCTCTAATGCTATGACAGTGCGCAGGTTTTTGCTTTTTCTGCTTAGCCCGGGCCGCTCCGTCTTATCCAAAGAACTCATCTTATGAAGGCTTAAACTGAATTCTGAAGAATGAGCTCCTTGTTTCTTTCTAGTCTATAGATAGAAAGCCTTATGATAGGAAACTCTCACGTTAGGTTTGTAGAGAGATTAGCGCGGTTATAGAAGAAGGAGAGTCGATTTCTGTAAGCTTTTTCTTTGAGTATCTGGGCAACTGACTATAGGATCATGTTTCTACTCTACCTTAATTCATCATTTCGAACTTTATACCGAAGGTTTTTCCGTACCATCTTCTTCTGTCTATACGGGAGTTGAAGCCCCTAAGGGTGAATTTGGTGTCTTTCTCGTGAGTAATGGAAGCAATCGTCCTTACCGTTGTAAAATACGAGCCCCTGGTTTTGCGCATTCACAAGGACTGGATTCTATGTCGAAACATCATATGCTAGCCGATGTGGTTACCATCATAGGTACTCAAGATATTGTGTCTGGGGAGGTGGATAGATAGGCTTCTTAGTTGCTCCCTTTTCCTTCTCTTTCTTCTTTTTTGCGAGCCAAAACATTAAAAAAGCATTACTGGAAGAAAGCATTTCTCTTTCCTCCTTACCCCCTTAAGAAGTAGTTTTGTTATTTGACTTTTTCATTGTTATACCTTATAAATCGAGTTGATGCTTTGGTGTTTTCTTTTGACTTTTTGGTTTCGTCGTTGACCCAATTTGTAAGGGTGAAAAGGCAATTATACCACCCCCCTCAATATTATAAAGTAAAGTTTGCATTGCATCTTGTCCGCTTCAATTGTTCTGTTCATTGTTTCTTATTTTTTTGCATTCTCGATGGGTACTCCTCCTTAGCTCCGAGCCGTTCCCCAATGAGGGAATCGAGCCAAAATGAAAAGGTTCTCGGATTGAAGTCGTAACCGTAACTAAGTTAGCCGTAGGGGATCGGCTGAATTAAATCGTGGACTCTGCTTTTTTAATTTTTAAGGGATGTCAAACCTTCTTATGCCATATGTACTGAGATTGTTTGGGAGATATGGTTCGAGCCCTTTTTTTTTACTAATGCTCGAGTCGCTTTCTTTAATTCCTCTGCTTTCTCAAGTGTAAATCTGACCATTTCTAGTACAAGCATTCTGGCTCCTAAATCGTTGGAGTGGGCAAAAGGGGTCGGGGTTTCGAACGTATTTATGGGATCTCATTGAGAGTAATCGGAGAATGAATCTTTTTGAATCGCCAGCCAAAAGACTTTTATGTAGCGAGGAGCCATATCATTATAATGTTTTCCTTTCTCTAGGCATTACCGAGGAATTCCTAGCTAGAGTTATAAAGTAATTTAGCTCTTTCTTTACTCCTATTAAGTCGTCACAAGAGCCTAAAGACGAAACCGCGTTCGATCATGTTTGAGGATTGCTTTGGTTAGTCCATTACCCCATTAACATAGGTAGGAAGTTTTCTTTTACTTTTGTATTCTTATCTGTAATCATCCGCAGCCGTCGCTTCCGGCTAAGTGTAGGATTCACTCTCCCCTTTCCAAAGATCATCGCATTATGTCTATTGTATTGTAAAGAGCTTCTACGAGGATCTTTAGCATTCGAGTACTCATAACTCATTTATAAAGAGGAGGAATCCTTGTGCGGTTGTATAAAGTCCGTTCCCTGTACTAAGAGGATTTTTTCGCTCAGCTACTGTTTCCGAAAAAGAAATAGATATTGGATGCCTCGCTTCTCATCACCAAAGATGGCGAAATCAGTCTTGTGGGCAGCATATTTGACAGAAAAATTCCAAGAGCAATGGTTTAGCCCTCCTTTTTTTTAAGGAAAGGTACGATCCCCTTACCTTTATTTAATAGGCCTGTCGAGTAGCTCCTCCTGCAAACCTACTCGTTTCACTCGTTGCTTTATGCCATGGACGTGAAAAAGGTATGAGGGCAAGAAGGTCTTTATCTTGTTCTGATTAATTAAAAATTTTATAAAAGTCTCTAATTAATAGGACCCTTCTCATCATCATCAGCCAAAACTTGAGGTTCATCTGCTTCAACGGCACCTTTCGGTGGAACTTCTTCCGGAAAGACTTCATATGGGTGTGACTCTGGATGCTGCATAGATGGTAGATAGCTCTTGCTTTGGAAAGCAGTAACCACCCTCTCATCTTTACTTACCTGCTCTACCGAGTAGGGGGACCAAACTACTTGTTACACTCATTCCTTTTTGTATGTGGTCCATTGTCATGCCATATGCGCCCTGTGTAAGGGTAGAGGGCAAGGTTCCCATCTATTGTTAAGATATAGAGTCAGATTTTATGTATATATATAATTCCTTTACTCCGCCATAGGCTAGAGCTTTATAAACCTCAAAATAAACTGATAGCCCTGAAACTTCTTAGTCCGATTCATCTTTTTTGTGTCAGCGAGCAAATTCTTTGTCTTCGACTGTAGACATTTCTTCTATCGATGATGATATAAGAGGTTCTCCTGGGTCTTCCGGAAGAAAGACCTTTCTTTTTTTTTTCTTGTTAAAGGAAGGTATGAAATAGATCCTCCCTATGCATCAAATAAGGATCCACTTTCCATCTCCAATCAGACTAACTGAAACCAATGACCCTAAGAATAATGTATACTAGTTATCACCCCCTTTTCTTAATAAGATAGATTCGAGGAGAACATAAGTATAGAAGGTAGAAAAAAAAAGAGTGCGTTCTATCTCTGGGTAGGCTTGTCGAATTGACTAATGGATGCCAAAAAAGAAGTTATGGATTCCGGAGAACGGGTAGAATAAAAAGGAGGAGTTGGGTTGAAATTGATACTAGTTCACGTCACATGTGACGTAAGCAAAAGGGGAAGGAGTTCCGGCAAGTATGGTTATGACAGGTACGAAAGACGTGCTTCCCGTCCACCACTTTCTAACTAAGAAAAAAAGACAAGGTTAACTACATGCTTCTGGTTCAACTCGCATAAAGCTATCCATTTGCGGTTCCAGCTGGTTATCTAAGCATTTCAAATCCCATGGGGCTATACCCTATAAAGTAAGACTCTCGCCGCTTCCAGTAAGTCCTTTAATATCTTTGAATATCCAAGACAAAGGGGGGCTTTTAACCCTTGTGATGTACATTTCGGGTCCAATTTCTCTGGTTCATAAATTAAGAAGGGGACTTCCGATCGGGTATCTTGTAGATAACGAAATGAGCTTCCTTAAGAGACCAAAGACTCTGAACATTTTTGTCAAAGTGCCGAGGACATGAAGTCTTCCTAACCTCCATGCCTTTTGTATGTACCATTTTCTCGGTGAGATATGAGAATCGATTTAACAAAGAAGAGAGATCGACGAAGCCAAATGAAAATAGGCTGGTGCAAGATAGCGTCCTTGACCGTAGAGGACTTACTTAAACCAGTTCAGCCGGTACTCCAGTCTCGTCTTACATGAAGAGAGGCTACCTTAGGCCCCCGGTTAACGGGAGTCTTAGCAATAAGCGTATGCGCCTACGAGAAGGAAAGTTCAAATTAAAGGTGAGATTTCCCCCTTTAATTATTTTCTCTCTGACTAGATTTTCAAAAAGCTAAAAGAGAGGTAGATTGTGGTAGTTGAAAAATAAGAGAGGAAGTGGCTAGCATAGGCAGGAGAGTCGAGGTCCGGAGGGGCCGCGTCAGTGAGAGGACTAGCTAGCCCGAAAGAGAGAAAGCCAACAAAGGTAATGGAAGGGGGGAGTAAAGACACCAGTTATGGAAAAGAAAGTGCACTCATTACAGGAGCCAGCAGAGACAGGTGAAGTAAAACAAGAATCGAGCGGAAGAATACAGCGAGCAAAGGAAGAGGGGAATTGAAGAAGTGAAGAGTGAAGTGCGCTTGTTACTTCTTCAAAGGCATATCAGGACGAAAGACGTGTTGGAGCGGCCGCTGCTGGTGGACGAAGCAAGCAAGCTGATCTATGGTAACGTGCCTAAGGAAGCTGGAGTCTTAAATGCTAATTCACAAAGTTGATCAAAGATAGCTATTCAAACGTCTTCTTTTCTTCCTCTTTCACTTCCTTAATGTCAAATGCTAATTTTGATCACAGACAGCCATTCACTTATTCAATTCCCTGCTTTTACTAACAGTAGGGTTTTGCGGGTCAAAAAGGTCTTGATTACGGGCCAGTAGCGTCTCCTTGAGTGGGAAATTCGTTGCCAAAACGCGGGAATTTTGGTTGCAAATGGCGTCTCTCTTCGTAAATTTAATTCTCGAATACCACTGTGCAATCATCATATATACACTTAAATATAAAGCAATTTTGACTTTTATTTATATCTGGCTCAGGGTGAAGTCTACCAAGTATGCTTTATACAAGCCTTCTCTTAGTAAGTTAAGTAAAGTAAGAAAATTTATAAATTCAAAAGCGTATTACAATCTTAAGTTCTTAGGCTGAGATCTCATCTGGCAGCAGTGGGAGCATTGAGAGTTGGTTTTTGTCAACGTGATTCGTTGAGTGATTTTTTTAAACAATGCTGCAACGATCTAGGAAGATTGAGGAATTCTACGAAAGCGCAGTTTGGTGAGTGAACCATCCCCACTAGTAATGGTAGGCCCACCTTCAAAGGAAGCATCTCTTCCACTAGATAGAGAATGGGACGAAGAAAGCTCTCTGGAAAAAACTGGAATCAGGTGTACCAGAAAGAGGGGCGGACGATGCTGTTCCTGATGAACAAAAAAATGAAGTCGAAGAAAAAAAGATTTCCAGCCTTAGCTGATCGTGGAGATAAAAGTTAAAATATCCATTGGGGATATCCTTCCGAACAAGACCGATAAAAATCATAAATACTGTTAAATAAAGATATAGTAAAGTGTGCCGTCTTTTTTCCTATTAGATATTAGAAAAGAAAGGGCTAGGATTCATACGTTTTGATGAAGACTCAGAACCAAGACTGCAAAGCAGGCGAGGTTTGAAATGACTCGACTCGCAGGGAAGGCAGCTAAGACTGTGTTGGCAAAGCCTAAGCACGCACAAGGAGCAACGTAACGTAAACTACTCCTGTCAAAAAACCTTCTCCCTTCTTTGTGCTTCGTATCGAGCCAAGCAAGTCAGTTTCGAGGTCTTATGGCTTAAGAAAATGCGGTTGTTTTGTGGTATCCTGGCTAGCGGGCTATCCGGACGTAGGGCTGAGGCTCGGCAAACAACCATACCATACGGGTTAACTTTCTTTCGTTTCCATAGGTTTCGTTTTGTTCATCTTCCGCTGTAGATGGCTCTGGGTCGGTTTTTTTTCTAACTCCCACTCTGGTGCAGGTGAAATTATTTACCTCGTTTTCGTAAAATTAAAGGCTCAATTAAGACATTGGCGGGGACCAACCATTCCTACTGTTCGCGAGCAAACTTCATTCTGCACTTTAGGCCTTTGTCTCGATAAAAACGGGGCACTGCCGCAGTAAGCTCCCTAGGAAGCTTCTTGAGAGCGAGGTTCATACCAAAGCTGTTAGTTAAAGAAGGAAGCAAAGTTGCGTGAAACCATCAAAACCTTCCTCGAGACCTTAAGAAAAGCTTTTTTTCTAGTCAGGAACGGTACCTGAGTGCGTTTCGTCCTCGCACCTGTATGTAGCTAGGTCGTTTGCATATCGTCTTGGAACGAGGGATAAGCTGTCTGTGTCGAGATCTTTGGTAGTGAGAAAGCAAGGCATCAAATAGCTATCTTTTCTTTAGTCAGAGGCGTCAGCTTAGGAGAGTGGGATCAAAGAAACAAAAAGCAGTTGGAATCGATGCCGATTTGGAAACAGCTTTGGCGGATGATGGAGAGAAAGGTGGTTCCTCTTTTAATATCAGTAACTTACTTGCTTGTCTTTGGATAATAAAGAAAAGCGAAGTATGCTAGATTTGGTTTTTGGTTAAATCGTTGGAAGATCCTCGCTCGCTTGCTAGTGTAGCAACTCAAAGTTGGAAAAAAAGGCAGAGCCCATCCTTAATTCATTCCACAAATGGGGTTTTATTACCTACAAGTCATTTGAGTCCTTGGTTCTGCCCGAACATAGTAAGAAGAGCTCTCATAAGCCTAGTTCCTATTAAAAGAGTTTTCCAGTAGCTCGAGGATCTGGACTTGCCTCTGCTGTTGGTAAAAACGAAACCCCAACTCGATGCTGGCTTGGTCTTTAACCTTTAAGAATTTCCAAATCCTTTGTGAGAATTCCTATGGTTTGCGTGCTCAGACTGATGGTAATGAGAGGACCTTAGCCTGCAGTTCGATAGGCATATTCCGTTATTTTGCATTTAAAATGCCCTACAGATTGAGGATATCGCGCATATGGGAAGTATGCAGAGCGAGGAGCGTGGTCTTCTTCTAACCATTAACGATACGAGAAAGAATTTCCTTCAAAAAAAAAGATGGGAATTGAGCAAATGGAGCTCTTTACTCTCAAAAGTCATCTCAACTGAATCAACTGAAGCCCCTTCAGGGTAAGGCCGTTACGCAGACGTCAACCCAAGATTTTGATAGGAAGAAATGCCCAATGAGAACGTTTGTGGTTTTGATGCATAAAGTCTTGGACAAGTTCTAGCTGGGTTCAGTTAATTGCTCTGTATACTTTTTACTCTTCCCGCCCCCCCTTTACAGAGGGAGATAGATCAACCAAGTGAACTGTGTTTTATGCTTCCGCAAAGGCGAACCGCGTACTGGAACGAGTGTGGCGCGTGGGCATACTCAAGGTAGGTATGGTTGCTAGGTCTATTGATCTATGGCTAATACATGAGATCTCTCTATGGATGTCCCCTGTTTGTTAGCTGGATTAATAGAGCGCCCCATACTCTAACTGACAGCTTGGGGTCATCTTCGATGTGAAAGGTAAACGTTTCCTATCTTTTTATGTCATGAAGTTCGCGAAGATCTTCGGCTGGATCTACTTGAATAGGTTTCTACTTTTTTATATAGGGCTTGCTTACCCGTAACCCGTAAAGGGGACGCTAATGTATGGGGCAATCAGATGAAGTATGTTTGCTTTTTGTTCAAAGACTCATTCTGTCGAAGTAAGTGCTATGGCATGATTGCTGTTGAGAGGTCTTATGACCTTATAGTATAGATACCCGGTAAGGTGTGGTATACGTAATACCACTGAGGATGGGCTTTGCCCTTTCCCTTACATCGGCAAATGTATTCACGAAAGAAAGAGGGCGCCTAACGAAACCTGCTGTCATGACATATTCTTTCTTGGTTGGCGTAGGAAATGACCCTTATGAGGAGCTCCTCGAATAGATTTAATCTTTAAGATGAGAATGAGGCTAATCATTACATAGACGGGTATCAAATCCAGCTTTTCCTAAATGAAAAGTACTACTGAGAATGTTTCCACGGCAGTAAAGGAATGTCTCGATAAAGGCTTCATTTATTTCAAATAACGCTTTACCTATTAAGGATGACGTTGTTAAAATGCGATGGAGTAGATCCAATTCCTGGGCCAATCTCGGCAAATGAGAGCTCTTATGAGCTCATCTGCGTAGGCTTTTGGAGGAATTTATGGCTTTTTGATCATAAGTAAATAGGCTTTCCGGAAGGATTTTTTTTTCTAAAAAAGGAGATTCTATTGTAACAATTTTATATACAACTGTTCTCGCATGAAATGTGGTTTAGGTTTAGCTTCGACCTTTTATACCTGCCTTTCTTTTATTATTTCATTCATATGAAGCCGACCCTCGCTCCTCGTAAAAGGGCGCCCAATACCGTGTGCTTCTGCTCTCACTCCGTCCTTCTTGGAAGAAAGCTATATATGTAAAGGCTCTTTTCCTTCTAAAATTAGAAAATAAAGAGGGAAATCTTAAGCCCGGTCAAGTTCGGGAGTTGTATCACGTGCTTCAAAAGAAGTTTAAGCAATTTAAAACCAATCCTACTCTGGTGCTCTCTGAACTTCGGCTTCTTAATGAAGGCAGGAGTCAAGGATGACCATTATCAGGGGGTCTGAATTCCTTTTTTTTATAGGTGTAAACGTCCGCTGAGTCAGAAAAGGGCGAAGCCGATGAAGCAAACAAAGCTTTGGCGGATCCAGATCAACGGGAGTCTCCGTTTGTTAATCATAGCCACTAAAATATAGATAAATAGGAATAAGTAGCAGTCTTTCCGGATAACTTGCTTCTACTGCTCAAGCCAAGAACCCGACGAGGCGGATTAACTGGGTTGGAGGCTTTCACACACCACACAAAGGGTAACTGTCGCCTAAAAGAAAAGGAGACTTCCAAACTCGAAGCAAAGGATGCCAAAGACCTTTCACTAGAAGCTCTTGAAAGGACTGATGCATGCATTCGGAATAGCCAAATCAAAGCTCTTTCTTGCATGAAACCTCCCGATGAATAAGTTTTATCAGCGGAAGCTTTAGCAAGAGAATCCATTTTTTAGGGGCTGGCTTGGGGCGGTTGACCTGGATTTATTTTTGAGAAAGATAGGTGAGAGAAGAACCGTAAACAAAGTAAAAACCTTGGAAAAGATTGAATAACTTGGGAATCCTGTCACTTTTAAATATTAAAGCATCTAACAAAAGCTGCCTTTGGCAACACTAAGAAGAGGTCGTTTGAAGCCAACCATCAGAGTTATACGGGAAAGAAATTTTGGCTTTTGATGATGCTTGTGATTGGGGGCGAGTCCCCTATCTTAGATACCCTTAATCCTCCTTATCCTTATTATATATACACGTGAGGGAATCCCTACTCTTGACTTCCCTGTTGGGGATCGTGCATCTAAGGTTTAAGAAAGGAGGCACTTCGTAAAGCAATACCCAGTAATTATAGAATGCGGGTCCTGGCTTTTCAGTTAGGAGTGGAAATGCACAATAAGAGCAAAACGACAAGCGGGGAACACCCAATTTAGACCTTTACGGGGGAGCAGTTGATCAACAAAAGAATAACAATAGAAGGCGCATCCACCGAAGGGGGTAGATCGGCAGAGGTTATGATGATTCCAAGAGGCATTTCCAAAGGGAATAAAAGACAAGACCAAAAGTGGGTTCATTGAGGCGCAAGAAAGAGCAGCGGTAGGCATATCAGTTGAAGAAGAAAGATCCAAGAGAGCAAAAGAACAACTCGACTCAGAAGACAAAGGCTTACTGACCTGGCCAATTGGGGCTGAAGACACAGTCTAGTCAGACGTGTCAGACCTATCAATGGCATACCTTTCGCTGGTCTACCCTTAACTCTCAGAAAAAAACGAGTATCAAAATAAGAAGAAGATCAAATAAATTCTGAACAGAATGAAACTGATCCAGTGTAGTCGATGGAGCTGTTCAATGAGAACTAGATTCTTTAATTATTCTTATAAATGCATACGTAGTAAATCCTTCTTCCTTGCCGATTAGTCGAGAGCCCACTATTGTACCTTTTACTTTATAAGAACATAATCATAATAAGAATCGCAAAGACTATGTTTGCATCCTGTATTAATTTAATAAAAGGATGTATGGGGAAGTGAGCCGACAGCCGCGGGAAGAAGTCCTAGTTACATGAAACTTCAGTAAAGTATGAAGAGATGTTAACAGGGTAGGATGTTCTCAAAAATCTAAAACCCCCTTCTTAGTATAAAGGTGGTAACCGTCTGTAGGTAGACATGTAGAGGCGCCGGTCAAAGAAAGAAGCATGAGAACATAGGTTAGAGGAAGCTTGACCATTAGCAATAGATAGGCCGTCGTCAGATTTTCCAACAAGACAAGATAGAAATTCAGTCCTCTCTTCTCTATATATAATGCGAAAGAGCTCTTCGTTGTTCGCTCAGAATTTATTTTGCCGAGAGCTAGCTAAATAAAGACATTAATGCTTTTTTGGTGTCGACATTACTAACCATTATTAACATAGGTCGTTAACATAGTAACGTATACATTCTCAAAACCTATTTCGTAACCTTAGCTTAAGTAGTTAGGAATCGTCCACCACATTTTGGTATTTTTCTGTCTTTTCTAAACACAGCCTTAGCAGAAGGGTCATACATCTCATATTATAATATACATAGTAACTCGAGTTCAAACACTATAATAGTGGATAGATCCGTTGTGGATGCCGGGGTAAGGAGCCCGCTCCCGGGTTGGCGGGAATTACAGCAGGTCCAAAAGTGACGTCCTAACAGTTAGCAGCTGGGAGAGAGCAAGGCTTGGTTGTTATGTCCCCGAGAAAAACAAAAAGACTCATCTCTTATAATATTAGAAAAGAAAAGCCTTAATATTATATTCCATCTATACCTATATTTATCGAAATTAAATTCTTTTTGTTTTCAGCAGCAAGCCGAAAGGACCCGTTAATATCGCTACATGTGTTCTAGTACTTGCACGGGTGAGAGCTAAAATAAGAGAAGCAAAGCAAGATGCAGCATACTTTGCGTCGAACAGCACAAAAGGGGAATTCCATGGAAACAGGTTCATCAAGAACAGCTCTTCCTTCTGTCTAAGACCTACTACCCACCTTTTCTCACTTTACTTATAGCTCTTGTCTGAGACATCCTCTATTATTCTATTAAATGATAGCATTCGCATAATAAGTAGTATATTAAAATTTTTTATCTAAAATCTTGGGTGGCCCATATTGTCTTGTTTTTATCATCGCATCGAGGTAGACTTTTTAAAAAATAAATCTTTGCTCGCGCTTGCCGAGGACGCTTCCCTTTTTTCTCTGGCAAATTTATTGGTAAATTGTCATCCCCCGTAAATAGGTTGATCTAGCAGTACTACTCTGGTGCATTTTGATATACCTTTCTATATATAGTTAGAGTGCTACTTTCTAATTGTGGTATCACTCTCAGGCTACATCTAGCAAGATCTAGTTTTTAAAAAAGATGAGTAATACGAATACTTATTTTTCTTATAAGGTAAAATATGAGGTAAAGAGTAGTAAAACGAAGGACTCTCACTCAAAAAACTCTTTGCAGGTGGACTTCTTTCACAAATGCTCTTATGGTCAAGAGCCCCCCCTCCTCCTTGTGTTTGGGAATCAATCTCACTTGACTATATTAATTATGCTTGCTTTGAATTGCATTCTTCTAATGTAAATGAGTTCATGTCATGTAACCGGGAGTCATTTATTGTCCAATCTCTTTCCAACATAAACTGCTTTACTTAGTGAATCTTTTACCTTCGTCAACAGCTGCTCCTTTGTTTATAGGGCTGCTACTACTGCGCCATGTCTGCTACAGCTGTTTACGGATCTTGTTATTGCCCCTGCTCTCCGGTACAGGCAATGCGTTCAACCCACCTAAGTAAAACCTTATATATAAGGGAGACTCCTCGGAAGTGAATCTTAAGTCACAGGCTTACTAACCTCTTGTATTGTACAAATTAGGGACTTCTCGTCACTATATTACTATATTAATTCTTATTTAAAGCAGTTCGCATTAAACTTTCTTATAAGTGAATCTCATGCTTCTCATTGATTTAGAAGAAAAAACTATCATAACAACGCATTACTCAAAACTAAACAAAGTAGTAAGTAGGAAAGGGAGTGGCAGGTTAACTATCGTAGGAAAAGAGCCTTAACATCTCTTTATCGGAATATGACGTCGTAACACCATAGAGCACGGGTGTCTTTTAGATGAGAAAGGTGTGTTAACAGTCTTCGCAGTATCTCGGACAGAATACCCGTTAGCTTAGCCCGCTTCATTTCATTCACCAATATCCTACTCGTAACTCTTATATTATTTATAAGTTTATGACAAGTTAGGGGCGGGGTTTTCCCGTTTCGATCGGATCGGTATAGACAAGATTCTAAGACATTATATATTATAGGACGATAAGATAATAATAGTCAACGCTTGCAACTGAAGTTTCAGTAGAATAGGTAGCAAGGTAAGGGTTGTCTCGAAAGGCTAGCTGTGTTCCCAATGTAGAACTGAGTCTTGTTCTTGCGCATTAGCTGCAACATTAGCAGCAGCGTTTTTCCGGATCAGAAGCATGGAAAAAGCCGCGTGGGGTGTCACATCAGGCGACTCCCTATTAACGTACTATATAGTCTCTCAAGTCTTTCACTGAGCATCCATCCTCCTATCTTTTCAAACCACTTACTACAACTAAACCTCGCCTACCAGCTCTCGTTGCGGTCTACTTTGCTTTCTTTATGGACTCTTTGGACTCGCTTCTAATGCTACACTCGCGCGCTTTCTTAGGGGAACTCTTGTTATTCCGCTATAATATAAATGATTCTCATGAAGAAATCCATTTTTTTCTGAAATCCTAGATCATTTATAAAATTTTAAACTTTTGTTCATCTTTGTCTTTGAGTCTGTTGAAGGCGAAAACATAGCCCTTTCCCCGGAAAAACGACATTATTTTGGTATAAATGGAGCTTTCCACGGCCTATAAAATAGATGCAAATTTTAAAGTTGCTAATCTACGATAATATTTCTTGAAGTTTGTAAAACATTTAAGATACGAAAAACATAAGTGTGAAGCACAGGTTTCACCCCCTTCGGTCCCTGCATTCCAGGATAATTAGACTATATAAACTGGAAGTTATTCAACGAACAAGCGAGTAGAGTTCCGGAACGGGCGGGACGAATAGTATAGAAAGACTTCCTATCAAGAGCATTAGTACTTTAATAAAGAAATCCACTTGTCCTCGTATTTTCTATACTATAGTAGGCTTCTTTAACAACTATGTAGGGTTTTTCTTTTCCACGTGGACAGCTGCTTTGGTGAAAAACGAAGAATCTTCTCCTTGTAGTTTATCCATGTTTCATAAGCATCTTCTTACTATCGCTCAAGCCTTCTCGAGCATCTTCCTATAAGAGAGACTTCAGTTCGAGACTCAACTCTTTCGCTTCCTGCCCTTTACTTTTAAGACATATTAGTTCATGGTCAACCTATATACTTCTACTACATCATTTGATAAGACATAGTCATAAACAGGAGACCTCTGTCCTGCGTTAACTTGTTTGTATGTAACTGATTGAACGAGTATTACTTCAGAAGCAGCAAGCACAAAGTAAGGCAGGTAAACCTTGGGCTGAAGGATGCTTTTGTAATAAGAATCCCCTGTGTTTATAGGCTGTCTTTATAGAACGTCTCTTTGGAGGAGCCCTCTTGGAACCATCTACCAATAAATAGCGTCTATAAAAAGAAAGAACTTTTCTTCTATATAGCTTGATGAGAAAGGTTCAATGCTTAAAATTCTCCTTGTTCTTTTTTCTTTCTCGAACTGGCAACGTTTTCTTAGAACCTCTAAGCCTCTTCTACGCGAGTTCGACTTCTTCTTTTCTATAAGGTCTATTAGAAGATCATGCCCTTCAGTCTATCTTGGGTGGAAGACTTTTATCTAATTTCATATAGAGGAGACCAGGCCTTGCTTTCCCCGACCTTACCATTTAGATCTAGGCTATTGACCAACGAGCTACAGGGTCAGCAAACCAACTGAACAAAGGTGCGCTTATGATCCTCTGGAAATGATGGGCGGCCCCTTTCCTCTCGAGCAGCATCAGCCAAAGCTGCTGTTTCTGAATAGGCATCCATTAGATCCTCGATCGGAACTTCCTCAATTGCACTGGCTTCTACCTCTGAATTCATGTCTACTTTAAGTCTAAATAAAAAATAGGGAAGAGAAAGACTCAACTCACGCTTTCGTTGGTAAAGTCGGGAAAGGGATCCCGAGAAAAGTCAATGCCCAAATCCTATAGTGCCAGCGCAGCTGAGTCCAACGGCTCGCATCGCTAACTGAAGAGAAAAAAGAGGATGCCTTTATCCTATGTGCATTTTTTATTATAGAAGTAAGTGTCAGGCCAAGCAAGCTGCTTTGATTGAGCCCGAGTCTGTCCTGCAATGTTGAACGGCGGTGACACTTTACGTCTGAACACAAAACTGTTTACCCATCGTAACCCTGATACGCCTCAGCTGCCTTTCTTTTATCATTAGCCCTCCCTTTCTTCGCGAACGTATCTAAACCGCGTCAAGATAGATAACCAGTAATACTACCAAAGACAGCAGGTAACTCTACTTAAATATAGTAGAAGGTTCTTAGGTTTCCCGATGTATGAAAAAAAGTATGGAGCACGAATGGTGTCCTCAGTTGCGAGAATCTGAAAAAAGATTAGATGTCTCAAGAGCCAGGTCTCTAAAAAAGAGTATAGTAGTCTCAGTACCTTCGTTCCTTCGTCAAGGCGAAAAAAGAAGAAAGATAATATATAGTAATCCCCCTTCTTCTTAATGCAGTTGAGTTCTCCTGGACCTGCGGGCGTAGCTTTCGTAAAGGATATACTTTGATTTTAAATCATTGTTAATCGGATGGGGAAAGCCTGGAGCTCCCCCTTACTTTAACTTTACTTGTCTAAAGCCTAAAAAAAAAATCCAATAGACAATCAAGTAGGTCAATCCAAACCACTCTTATGAGAAAGCATTGATATAATCAGCGGCGCTGATCATGCCATGAAACAAAAGACAAGCACAAGCCCCCCTTTATTTTATTTGTTTGCAAAAGAAAAGAGCCGAACCCTGTATTCTTGGGCGACCTAAAGAAGCTACACGCTCGTCCCTTACAATGAAATCTCTCGATTGATCCCCCATAACTGCTCACTCCTCTCTTTTTTGTCGAGTATTCGCTTCGCTAACTGGCTCGTTCGTTTTGTCTAATTCAAATGTGAGATAACTTCCTTATCCCGTTCTACTTCTTTTTATAATACGCGCTTAATAATAAGTGTCCATACTCACCTGTTATGTAATATGCGAGTCAGCTTTTCCTCTTCACTCAAGAGAAATTAGAACGGGGATGTATCCCAGAAAGCCCGTCTTATATTCATGTCTTGATCTTGAAGCCGGATTCGATTGAATGAAATTGCATTTCTTTATTTCGGTTCGGTATCTTAGGATTGAAAATCACTATGCCTATAGTTTAAGCTTTAAGCTGGGTTGGTTGACCCACTCGCTTGGCTCTAAATTAATTACTATCAACCATTTTCGTACCCGAGATGTGTGTTCGCTTATAATTAAACCAAAAGGATCCTTACTTTATTGAACATTGAAACGTTGGAAAAGGGAGTGGTGTTCCAGCGCGAAGTCCATATCTAATTTAATTAAGAAAACGCTAACTAGAAGTACTTTTCTTCAGGCTTTAGGATAGGCATCATTTGCTTACATCACAATCATATCGAGAAAAAAATGCAAGGAAATCTACACTAGTAGATCTGGATCAAGGGGTGTGGCCTGCGAAGTCTAATTTTCCCATTGCTAAAGAGGCACGACTCTTTCTCCTTTTTCCAAATCTTTCTTAACTAAAAGAAAAAAATAGGAGGACTCTCAGCTCGACTAGAAGAAAAGGCTTCAAATACGTTTGGGGTAATTGAAGAAACTCTGAGGGTGCTTTAAGTTCTAGTAGACTGTAAAGAAAGCCGGAAAAAGAGTTTTATAGTCAAGCAAGCATGACATTAGAAGAGCCCTTCCCCAATATATAGGTAGAATAGTGAAGACTGGAGCAGAAGAAAGCTTTTCTTTTAATTTGAGGAGTCTAATAAAGACGAGTACTTTTTTACTTTGTTAGCATGCTCAAACCCTTACCTTATTAGTAATGGTATAGTCTATCTCTGCTTTCTCCGTTATAATTGCACTCTCTTTTCGATTTTTATTAAATATTCCAAGTGAACTTGCTTCTTCGCTTAGGTAAGTACGTGAAGGCATCGACCCACAGGTTGTTATCTCTTATTGGGGATTAGGCTTCTTGTGAGCGGAGTCCTTACAGCGCGAGACCTTTAGAATAGTTAGAATAGAATGACATCAAATATCTATTTCTTTAGGCAGGAACGTCAGCTGAGTATGATTTCAGGTAAGATCCAAAGGAATAAGCGGATGCGACCGAGGATCTTTATAGGATCAAGACTAGAAAAGCTGGAACAGAAGCCCACGCTCATCGGAAAGCGCAGCAAAGCCTCCTAATTGCAGGAGTAGGATGGGCTCCTCGAAGTCACTCACATAGGCTGATCCAAGAATTAAAGTTTTGGTAACAAGTTAAAGGGAAAAAACTAGGATCAAAAGCACGTACAGTCCCTATCGATTCATTTTTTTTTCATGTGATTACAATTGCTAAATCACACCTTCCAATTCTGTGCTTGGGATTCACGGTTCGCACTCCTATTATGAGGAAAGTGCCTCATGAATTGATCTTAAAGGAGAGCAAGGTCTGTCGCATATTGATAGCTCAAATGCTGGTAAGAGTAAATAAGAGCTTTCAAAGCAAAGGATCAAGCTAGCTTTCGTCGTTCACAAAAAGCATACATAAGAGGGCCCATTTCGGTATATGAAAAAAATCTTTTTCTGTCTTCCCACAAAAACCTGTAGTAGCTTTGAGTTAGTAAGATAGTTAGTAAAGAGGGGAGAAAGGGTGTGCTACCCCTACAGTTTTGGATTCCTTGTTTGGTTTCCAAGGATCTCAGTTAACTCTCCACGGCCCGGGTACGCCCTTTAGGACTTATCCTCTTGATAAAGGATTACAGGCGCGGAGGCTCACTCAATGGCTGAGCATTCATGGATGATATCCCCATAAGATCATGCGGGCGTTGATTATGAAAGCTTTGTGTGCATCAAATGTGCATCGTGGGTGATAATCCCAGTCATTCGAAGAGACAAGTTCGCCCCTTAGCATAGCATGCGCGATAAACTTCGCGATTCCTATGTCTCTTAAATGAGGGATTTCCTGTCAAATACGATCAGTCTGTCGTTCGCCAAGCTACGTAAAAACCCCATTAATCCCGCTAACAAATTATGTCTGGAGACTCTCACCTATCAATATATCACGCTATCTGAAGAATCCATGCGGGAGCCCTTAGGTATGTTGCCACCGTGGATTCTTTTACTTGCTTTGTACATCGGGTGGGTAAAGGGGGTCAACTTCTAACTTCTATATGTGTCTATGTGGGTGCATTTTAATAGTATTCCTTTTTTCGATTAGTCCTATAATTAAGATAGATCGGCCCCATTTACAACTTAAATTTTCCATCAATCTCTTACCGGGCGTGCTTATCTTAAGGCTCGGCTCGCTTACTTCATCAACTTTGCGAAATGGAATATTGGTTTGTTATTATGATAGTTCAATGAAAGTTCAATTAATCAGAGTCGCTATACTATACTTTAAATGGGAAGCGGGTTTACTCTCTTCGACTGGGCTAAGCGAATTCCTTCTTTCACGCCAAGTGTTCTCTTCTTTGTTGGAATAAAGAAAAAAAAAATTAAGTGCCATGCCAGGATCAATTGATTGATTAAGGAACCTCAGATTGAAACACAGGCTGGGGGCAGGGCTAAGGTCTTTCGCCGAATTAAAACAAGTACAAGAAAGACTTTATGTTCACGAACCGAGTTACTCTTTTTGTTTGGGCGCACCTTCGACTCTAGCTCTCGCCAAAGCTCTTGCCCTGAGTGAGGTAGCGAGAGTTTGATTGCCCGTTGATTCGCTAAAGTCAGCCAAAGCAGCAAAAGGTAGAGAGGTGAAAAGCTATATTGATAGAAGTGATCTTTCCCCCCTTTAAGGAAGCTTAATCGATTAGGATTCCACTGCTGAAATTACTGAGACTCCCCCTTCTATCCTTCCACTGAACTCAATGAAGTCGGCTGGCCTATCTTACTTAAGCAGAGTAAAGAATGCTATTCACTGACTCGTGTGGATGAGTTTTTTTATCTTTTTTGTCTTGTCTAATTTAATCTAATCAGAAATGTTAAAAAACGAAACGGAAACAAAGGGTAGGTCCGGTTACTCCGCTTTTATTCCCTTTTCCCATAATTTACAACTGGATTTTGACCTCTACGTACTGGAAATTTTCTTGAGCACTTTTTCGCTCTTTGACTGGACCCTCTTGACAGGTTAAGATCTTTCTCCTCTCACTGTAGTGCCCGACGCTACCTTATCTTGATAGAACTTTCCTCCCATCCGTAATCTATACTGACCTCTTACTATAAGAAATTAGTAACCGAGAAAGACCCACTTGAGCCTAATCTCAGAGCAGGACTTGTAGAAAGAAATTTTAGTCAAGCTAGTTTTTGGGTCGGGGCTTTTTTCCAACACAGTAGTTTGAGCCAGTGAACCCGGGCCAGATATTCCTATTGATTACACAGCTTTGCATTCCCTTAACTTAGACAGAGAACTAAATTATAACTCTCGGCCTCAATGGGACCACCCGCCACTCTTTCTGGCAAGCTATTTCACCGATTCCATTTATATGGCTCAATCTGAGTTCTCTCCCTAGTGATCGAGCTTTTTTTTTTAACCTCCGGAGCGCGTATCCTACGTTCGCTATTTCACTAAACGGCGCTTTTTCAGTATTTGCTGTCCCCGTACTACCCGTTCGCTACTCTCTTCTCAATTATTCCCAGTAATCCTTGTCCAGTAATCCTTGTAAGGATTTCCTGATCTTTTCCTTTTAAACCCTCGTCCAACTTGTATGTTTTAAGCAAATAGCAACTACTTCTTCGAAAAAACTTAATTTTCTTCTTCTTATATATGTAAATGAAATGACTCGACATCTAATTCTGACGTTAAATAAGACTCTTTTATCTACCCTAGGAAAAAAGCATCCCGAAAAAGATTCTGTGTAATAAGTGCTAAACTCTCTAAAAACTCTAAGCCGTATTCTTTTATAAATATGAACAAGCGAATGTAATGAATGAAAAAAGCCGGCTTGGAGTAAAAGGAAAAGAAAAGTAAGTCAAGTCCTTGTGAATTATGTCGTTTTTCCTTATAACTTATAGAACGACTTATAACTAAAGCGTTTATTCCCGAAATAAGAGTCAGAGAAAGATTAAAGGGAGTATAAAGAGCTCAACAAATAACGAGTAAAATCTACTACTAATAAAGGAGACTTTATATAATAAAGAGATCGGAAATGCAGGCGAAAAAAGAAAAAAAAAGTATTGGCATTCCCTTCTGTAATAGAAGACTTTGCCTGATGCATGTGCGTCGAAGCTAAGTCAAGAGTAGCATATAGGATAGAGTCTCGGAATGACACTCAACAATTCCATAGTCTAGAGTATAGTAGTAGGATAGCGCTCAAGCGAACCGTGCTCCAATAAAATACAAGAATAAAGTTATCAGCCTTACTTTGATTACAATTACATTGGATTACGACAACACCGGTGGATTGCTCCTTAAAGTAAGAAATGTGATGACACAATTCCATGATATAGATAGACATAAGGGAAGGCGCTCACAACAAAGGATGAGGCCGAGCCAAGACGAGTTAACTAAATGCAGCGGGGTCTTTACATAGTGGATAGGTGGCGTGCAAGCAAGATAAATCACTTCTAGCTTTAGTACTACATTCTACCATTCTACAGATGAGGCGGATAGATCCGATAAAGAATCAAAGAGTACTACCTCGGGATACATAATAGCGGTGGATCTTTCCAATACATATAAAGGCTTCTTCATCCAGCTTTGAAGATGCTCCCCGAGAAAGTTTCCTAAACAAAGGAAGTCCTAGAAAGTAATGTAATAGGGTACTGCTTTTATTAAATGGTGTTTGAGTCTAGGCAATTCACTCCCTGCTGCTTAACTTAGACAGTTTCCCCGGTAGTCAGCTACAGGGGACTGGCCATATTACCGAGCTATGCGCCCAAGATATTGTTTGCATTCTGCTCCGGTAGTAGAAAAGGAAACTACTTCTTATTATTATATTGTAGTAGGCTAGGTAATGAAATACACCCTTGGTTCTTTAGACTCTTTTTTTTTTTTCTCGTTACAAGCATTCTACCCATTCAATAGTGGCTTTACTTACTATAGAGTGTGCTAAACATTAGCATAAAGCATTATAGGTAAATATATCGTCATTAACCCTTTAGCTTCTTCGGTTCTATTTTACCCTATAAGTCGTACGAGATGCTAGGCTCCTTTCTCTAAAGTAACCTTTCATATACTAATTAAGTTTAATTGTTAATTAGGAATTAGATTCTAAGTATAAGTAGGAGATCCATTCTTAGAGAAGTTTACTCACTCAACTGTTTAGACAAATCTTCTGACCCTTCTCGTTTAATGAGATAGTCCTTCGGCTACATTATGCTCTTGGGGGGGAGCTTCCTTGCTTATAGGGATATCGGTTACTAGTCAATTGCTTATAAAAAAATGTGATGAAGTAGTTGGCTTCATATAGTGTTGTGGTATCGGTTGAAAGCTCATTTTTAGTTATTAGAATCAACTGTGGCATCGGCCCTTTACACAAGCTCCCACGACTGCCCTTGAAGGTCTTTCCCTTGCACACCTATTATACTTTTAAAGTGGGGCTCCCCCCTTGTAATAAAGAATAAGCATAAGAAGCCCATGGTTGTATGATATATGAATTTTCCGATAGCAAGATATAAACCATCTCATAAAACACTACATCCTTAAGTAACAATAGGACATAGAAAGATTTAAACTGAGGAGAAAAATTCTTTTCGGACCTTTATACGAATTCACTGGGAAAGACATTTTTAAAAGTAAGTTAGAAAGACTTTATCAAGCGGCAACTGACGCCGTTCTCGCTATATAGGAATCAAAGACTTATGTATCCCCTTATGTAGTATCTATCTATTTATACTATAGCATAACTTATCCTATATACGGACTAAGAAACCCTCTTATCAAGGGTCAAAAGCTAGAATTCTACTATAAAGTGCTCCTATGAAGCTACAACTGGCGAAGACAAGGTGGGTATATCAGAACAGGGCGAAGTCATAGACAGTGAGCTATATAGGCATCAAAGACTACTTTCTTTATCGAAAATGCTAGCTATGGCTGATTAGAGATAAGATCCAAGGGAATAAGCCGCTGTAATTGAAGATGGTTTCGCTCGAAGCTGGTAAAAACGCTTCCCCAGAATCAGAACAATGTCAGAAGGAATTTTAATTCATCTTTTACCAATTGAAATCTTAATTAAAAACAGAAAGAAAAAGGGCTCCTCTGCTTGAGTTACTTCCAATCTGGTACCTGAAGAAGCCCGGTTATTACTTAATGATCTAACTTATCCTAGCAAAGCAAAGAACGAAGCTCCCTTTGGTTTTGGAATTGGGATGAGAGCTTGGTAAAGCATCTTTGAATAAGGTGTGTTGGTATTGGTCGTGCCTATCTTTGCTCCTCTCCCGTTCGTTGACTCTGCTTCACACCTTCCCGGACCTTCTATCCTAACGGTCGACATCTTTTAGAACGTAAACTATAAGAGTTTCGTCCCATCATATAAGATAGGTATTTTCTTCATCAAATTACTTTGGCTAACACAAAGTAAAGTAAGGAGGTGTGCGGCGGGTGCTTCATAAACGGCAATACGAATGAAATTGGATGGGTTAGGAATGGGACGACCCTCTGATGCATATTCTTATTCTTAGATGTCAGCTTCAGCTGATTCTGCTTATGATAGTTAAAGAATAGTACGCGCTCTCCTCAAACAAGGTGGGGTTCTCATGAAAGCAGGGCAGATAAGTATGCTCGATCTCGGTTCACATATGGTAAAGGAGGGCTTTTTTTCGTTTGAGTCCTAAACCCTCACTTTCTTTTATACAAGACAATCCTAGTATAGGCGAGCTAGTCAACTTACTATCCCGTTTGTATTTGGTCGAGTTCTTCTAAGCAGCCATATGGGGAGCTTTCTCGTAACAAGTCGCGGCTGTTAATCCAAACGTGGCAGTAGATGCTCCTGGAAGGTACAAGAAATTCTAAACCTGTAATCTTAAGATTATCAATCAAATTCCGGGATCGGACCTTCCCTTGAAAGACACCGGGGAATACTTGAGAGCCATAAATAAGGTTTCTACTCCCTTTTTTCTTTATGCGCATGCAGGTTAACCACTTTACTTAGACGGCGAAAATCTTTCTCAGAATGACTTCCCGATTGATGACGAGAAATGAAACAAGTGAGGGTCTTCCTTCCGATCATTCGTTGCCAATGCCTTTTCTTCTCTTTCCCCGCCAAAAGCACAACCTTTACTTAGCGACTTTTTTTTCTTCTTAGTAAAAGCGGAAGTTGACATCTGCGTGGCTACTAACCCGTTAATTTAGCTGCTTCCTCTGCCAACCGTGGCTTTCTTGAGGGACTTTCTTTTTCAAACATCATAACCAAGAAATCCTTCTAAAATATCCTCCTATGATACCCCGCTTTCAACCAATAGGGGACAACAAATCGTTACCCGACTCCTTCTCTAAAGGGCTTTTCTTCTCCAAGGACTCTTGTTTTGGCACCTGCACAAGGCTTTGCTCCTCTGTTTTTGTCGATACCACTGCCTAAGAAGAATTCTCGTTAGTAATGGGGAGCTGGTTTGCCCCTGGGCTCGAGGCAAATGAACAACTAAGTAGCAACATATTTCCACTCGTAACAGCCTTGACTTTCTCGCTTTTCTGGGTTCGTATGAGAAAAAATCCTTTCATCAAGCAAGGGATTTCTTGTCAAAAGATTTCTTTTTTCTTGCAACCTTCTTTTTACTAATGAAAAAGTCTAATCTAACATGACTTTTTAAAAAGCTGGTCTTTGGCTCCTTCTCCCGCTGGTCGAGTCTTTCATTCCTCTCCTATCTTGTCTTGTTCTATTAAAAGAAAAGAGGGCCTGCTTGCGTTAAACCGTTAAACAGGGATTATGCGTATTTGGGCGTTAACTGCCTTCATAGAAGCTATTTTGAGAGCCCTAAAGGTAAGGATGGGACCTTCGGGAGGATGTCAAATCAAGATTTTTATAGTCGGAAAAGGCAGCCGGGTCGGAGCTTATTATGGTTACGGCGGTGAAAGGATTCATCCCTTTGTCCTTTGTAAATGTAACAGTAGCTTTAGCTGTACCAGTTAAGAGGTAGGTCCATTAGCCAAAGTGAGATTCTAAGATTTAAAAGTAAAGTTATGAATCTAATGAGACTCTTCATCATAAGCTGCTTCATCAACAACTTCTTTAATTTCAAAAGCTTCGATGTCATTTAGAGCGAGTTCATCCTCGGGTTCATCCGCTTCATCAGGTAATTCAACTGACTCATCTGATTGATCTGGGAATCCTTCGAATTATTCTCCTTCCGCTTGCCCCTTCTTTCTAAGCCCGGACTAATCTTCTAAAAACAAGCAAGAATATTAAAAAAGTCGTGTTTTTAAAATGGGGATTCTGAGTTGAAAAGCCATTCATGTCCGATTTTATCAGGTTCACTAACTGGTTTTACAGGCGAAATTGCTGAGAAAGAAAAATATTTGAAAAGGCTAATTCTTCTTTTTATTAAAGCAATATGGCAAATGGGATCACAAGTCAAAACCCCATTGTTGCGGAATATGAGACTAATATAGGGTTACTTTGTTATGTTATGCCCCGAACGTGAACGTAAAAGGGGTTGTTTCCACCTAGAGAATTTCTACCCCCCAACTTGCTCATTCTTCTCATTACATAAGTTTATTCCCCTTTTTGACTCAACCGTTGGAAAAAACATGGAAATGCATCTTCTACTTAGATTCATTCTGCTGTTTTAGCCCGAAGTTAGCCGAGCCTTGAGGTCAATTGCTTCTGGATTTTCTTTGAGGAAATTTTGTTAAAGTTAAGGTTTCCACAGATCCTTATCGAAATCTATCAGTGCAAGCCGTCTTGTCGACTAACAAACTGAAGCTAAGCACCATCTGTAAACACCTTTTCTCAGTAAGCCAAGACTTTTCCTCTATCTCTTGTAATTTTAGCAGTAGCACCTGTCTTACCACCAGCCTTAGCTGCTTTTCCAGGGTCGAAGAGCGGAACAATTTTTTCATAAAAGAGGAGAATCCGAACCTAGCCCAGCAACAGCAGGCTCACCGACATCAACATCCTCTGATTTCCGAGATCTCTCAGAATCTAAAAATAAATTTGCCGAGTCCTTTTAAAAGATTTAAAATAAAAGATAGGCGGGATTGATATTTAGGCTATCCAAGTTGTTCTTAGAATCGGTCATAGTAAGCAGACATATCAGTCTGGGAGTCTCCTCCTCTTCCCCGCGAGCTACCTGTGATATTTAAAAGTTGAAGAGGCTTTCTTTCGCCCCTGTACTTTGGTATAAAAAGCTAAGCTGGACTTCGATCCATCTTAAAATAGGAACGAAACTCGCCTTGTTAGCCTATAGACATGACTCTTGTATCCTAACCTGCTTGCGTATTTGAACCCAACCGAGGGTAGTCCCCGTTTTTAAAGAGCCCGGTCATAAAGGCTTTCGTATTATGTCAATATAGACTGATTCGACCTGATCTTTCTTATGATATATCGTAATTTAATTTGATGAAACGAGTTGACTAGCACAGCTATCCCTCGACCCAAAAGGGGAACCTCGCCCACAAGCAAGACCGGCTAGAAGGAAGTGAAGCTGCATTCCTCAGGACCTTTTCTTTCCTCCTGCGTTCCTATGCTCTTTTTCTCTTGTCTTCTAATTCGAGTGAGAGCAGCTTATGTCCTTTGCTTGCCTTTTCTTCCAAAAGCGCAGGTAAAGAGAGGCCAGCCAAGCCTCAATTGAAGCACGTCAGACTACTCCCCGTCCCTAGAAAAGACTTTCCAGGTTTTACGAGATTCCACGAATGACCTATCAGTCTATCATTCAATGCATGACCGATAGGAGAGGAACGAGTAACCTATGCATGCCCTTGACTATGACTATGCCCTTTACCTATCACGAATTCTCAAGTATCAAGCTCTGACCAAGAGCGTGGGATGCAGTTGGAGCATTTACCTTCGACTTTGATGAATCAGGCGCGTGTGTCCTTGAGATTGAGAATGCTAGCCCTTCTTCTCCTAGGCTAGGACAAAGTGTAGTCAGCCAGAGTCTAAATCAGGAACGGTCTGTCATTGTCTGATTTTTTGTTTCTTTGATCCCACTCGAAATAATGTATAGTCTTTTTGCCCTTGCTTCACTGTCTTCGATTGTTCGAATCGTTTGTGGTATAATACAATCCTGGATGCCGTCTTTGCGCACCAACAGGAGTAGGTCCTTGCTTGTTTCAGTACATTCTGTCCCAAGTAAATTAAGTTCGCGCAGTTCGTAGCCATCGTTCTAGGACAGAACCTTAGAAAAGGAATTCCGCATTAATATAATAAAAGGAAGATAGATCTCGCCAAATTCAACGTCAGTTGGCTTAACAGGTTAGATAAAAAACATCAGTTAAATAAAGTAGGGTAATCGGGTGAAATCTCGAAAGTTTAGCTTGCCCGGCTGAATCTGAACTTCATAAAAAAAAGGATTGAGTGCATTTTCTTAATAGAGCTGAGAGCAATCCCAATATCGGATACGCTTCTATAAATTTTATGAGTGATCCTTTCTCTTCTCTATATATCTTAAAAGCAATAAGCGCTCCGCCCGGCCCGTGGAAGAAGACGCAAGGTAATTTCTTTTCTTAAATGGATGTGAAAAGGGCCTTTTGCCTATAAAAATATTTAAATAAAAAAATTCTATAAACTAATGACTCGCTTCTACTTTTGCTCCGTCTTTTGGATAAAGAATGCTCGGTAAAGTCTCAACCTTATGGCATAAAAGATAAAAAAAATGACATCCATTCACCCCGTATGCTAACATTCTACTCGTGAAATTAAAGGGTAGGACCACCCGCCCTAGTGACCGAGGAAGCGCAGCTTACTCATTAGAATAAACATCGGAACAGGTGAATACGTTACGATATCTTTGTGCAATTCATGCTTTCCATTTGTCGACACAAGAAAGCTTCCCAGTGCAGCATACGTAAGAAGCGTCCCTATGGCCGCCTATTCCGAGGGTTGGCATTCATGGTTTGACATCAAATCTACCGTCACGATAACCCTCTCTTTTTGAAGACTTCACCCGCGAATACGCTTGCTAGCTAGTATAAGTCCTTAGGTAAAGGTAAGGGCAGAGTCCATCCTCAAATTTAAAATTCTATAGGGATATCTTACCTTTTACCCAGCACAGTAAAGGGAGCCATTCCCTTGCTTCCCTTAGCTCAGCCCCTGCTTTTGTTATTTAAGGATACGTCCACTCAAGGTCAATAAGAGGAAGTTTACTAGCTCGAACATTAGTGTGAGAGGAATGAAGATGCCCGCGGGCTTCATTTCGAGCTCCTGAAACGACGCTAAATACGTATTTGTTTGGCTGGAAACGGTAGTTACAGCCGTTTCACCTCTAGACGGGGTATAGGCCCGCGCTCACCAACATTTTATGGATGCGCGGCTAAAGGATTGAGTTTGATTTATCAAACGAGATACGAAGGAAAGAAAAAGGACTTATGTTATGAATCCTCGATGCCACCTTAGCAAAGGCGGCTTGCTTCCTTAACTCATTAACCCAACCATTACAATTAAATTATGTTCGTCTAATCAAGGGGAATGTGTTTTAAAAGTTAAACGTATTCGGACGCAAACCAGCGCTCTTTCAACTAAGGTTGACGCTAGACAAGACATGCTTTTTATACTTTAGTTAGCAAGGGTAGTTGTGGCTGGTTACAGATAAGATTCAAAGAAGCAGATAGAATAGGGAAAGTGGCGTTGAACCCAGTTAGACATTATAGGTAAATTTCCTGTCTTATGATAAAACGTAAGTGGCTGCTGTTCTCTCTCTATAAAACCAGAATTAGACACCCGCACAGCAGTGGGCCCACAAAGAAGCCTCTTCCCCGGTATACCATTCTCTAATAATAACCTAATAGTAAATTGAAATCTTTAATCTCGGTTATAGAAAGCTAACCTTTTAATGTTCTTTAGAGTGAGCGCACATATTAAAATTAAAACAAGTAAGCCAAGGGGCTCACGTCCTAATGAAGAAGGAGAATACGCTTTCATACTATGATAAGATGATATTGCGCTGAGGCATAAACGTGGTTCGTTAGGATACGTCTTTTAGAAATAGAAAGCAGAAATTGATGTCTCGGGGCTTCTCTCTTTCCACGAAGAATAGTGAAACAAAGCTCGGAGGAAGCAAAATCACTAGATCTGGCAAAGTGACTTGCTTTGATTCCTATTTTAGTGCACCCCGAGGATAGGTCGATTCCTGATCATCTAAGGTATGTTATTTATGGATATTAATAGTGTGCAACTACCTTTGTCTCCACCATCATCCGGATCGGCATCAGCTAAAACTGCTTATGGAGCAGCCTCTTTTCCACCTCCATTTGGCAGAACCTCCTCTATTTATAGGCTTCTTTTGCTAGATTTTACTCGTAATCGTCCTAAACTGCTGTTCGAGAAAGCAAGCAAAGCAAATGATGAACCAAAGTATTCTAAAGATCGAAGCAATCTTTGGAAGAGATGCCCTTTAAAAAACCCTCGCCCGATGACCAGCCCTTTTGCATCAATTTATTGCTTCTATTCCACCTCGCAGTGTATGCTCAGACTGAGAAAATGCTTCGTTTCCTACTTTATGGACGCTACTCAATCGCATATAGCAAAAACGACATTCGAGGTATGTAAGCTCAAATGCCTTATGCCGCGAGCAAACTTTGGTGTCAATACTGCGGGCACGGGGGGGTCTCGAACCCCCATTTATCCTCTAAAACGCTCTGTTCCAACCAATTATGTCCCAACAAGTTTCGAATACGTTTTTTCTCTCTTTTTGTCAAACCCTTGCGTCAAGTCTCAAACCTTCTACTAGATAGAAAGATTAAAAAAGCTAGTTCATTTCGAAGAGAAATCTACTCACTCAAAGAATCTAAATGCTACCACTAGAACCATTGCTGGTAATGTCGGCTCGTTATGAGGTTAAAGCAGATGCAGAACAAGAAAGAAAAGCGTAGGCAGATAATGATGATGGAAAAGCTGGTTCCTATATTAGTTATAGTAAAAAGCCCTGTGAAAGCCGTGTCGCGTAAGGACCTTCAAAGGGTCGTTTCCTCCGGTTTCCATAAGGGTAAACGGGTGATGCGCATGTTTATACCTCACAACGGGTTGCGTATAGTCCTATTGGTTGGTAGCTCTAGTTAGTGAGCTAATTGAAAAAAAAAAAGGTATGGCTGAAACATTGGAAATTTTTGTATTTTCTATAGGACTAAGCTGCGTTTTGTGTACCTGTCGACGCCCCCTAGCGAGATCTGTCCTTAGGAAGAAAAAAATTTTCTGTGCACGATTGCGGAGAAGAATCAAAGTAGGAAGCCCGCGCTGATCTTAATGCTGCTGATCGATAAGTACCAAATCCTACTTTTATAAATGATGAATACCGGGATAGGCGGATCGTGCGCATAGGAGCGTACCCTTTGTTCTTATTTTTTTCCCGAGAGGGTAAAGGCCTCTGAAGATAATTAGAATTTGGCTGCAGCATACTCTCTTGGATTGGAGAAGTTTTAGCTGGTTTAGAATGAGGCTTTGCTTCTTCTGTACGCGTTTCAAAGCTAGAAGCCATCCCACCCTTTTTAGGAAAGTGGGCTTGCACGCCTCAGCAATATTGTTTTTATCACAGGGTCAAGAGCCTTGCGCCCCTCCTCATCTTCTCAATATAAAGGACATTCTATGCCCATTATTATTTACAATGTTAATTGCGGGATCTGACTGAATCTACGTGTGTAAGGGGAAAAGGTCCGAACAAGCAAGTGTAGATGCATATCTAGGTTAGCCCCCTTACCTGATGAAGGAGGCGAGTGGATAAATACATGGCAGCTGTTGGCGGATAGATCTCATAAAATCTGTCCAACGTGATTTGTTCGCAGGATCGTGCTTTTACTCTGTTTGGTGAACGACTGGCAGGTATCTTTGTCGTAAGATCTTGAGCACCAACCCTAGCCCGAGGGATCGACCACAGAATCCCTTTTTCACGCTTTTATGCCAGGAAGCAAGTATCTTTGAACGGGTATTGCCCTGAGAGTGCGTCTTTATTATATGGGTAGCATGCTAGGGAAGCCCTACTTGAGTATCTTGACCTACAGGTAATGTGTTTTATGTCTGGTATTATGACTATTAAAGGGTGGGCTTTGCCCTTATCTCCGTTAGGAAGCACACCTTTTTCCTCGAAGTGAACCTGATACTTTCGCGGGGTACTTCTCAGGATCAAGTCATGCTTTGACTTTCCATTTACAAGGATCTATAGGCAGTTAGCTTGATAACTCCCTCGGCACCGGGGGTTAGACTTCTTGCGCACAGGACATAGTTTAGTAACGATGTGAGGAAAGTCATTTATTTTCATTATTCTAATAAGGAAGGAGGTCAGTTCTAAAAGCTCAAGACGAGAACAAGGATTGTTCGCATTAGAGACCCGATCTAAAAAAAAATTATTATAATAATTATAAAGTAGCGAGTAGCGAGTTAGCTGCTTAAAATTATATGTCTAGACCAGAAGAAGGGGTGTCGCCGGGGTGAACAATGAAGGGTGCTTTGGCGGATGATCATGAGCATTGGGACATTAGGAAAAGGAATTAGTGCTAGTGGGGCGGGGGCTACCTACTAAGTAAGATTAAGTAAAAGTAAGCAATGGACAAAAGAAGGAGCTCACTTCGGGCCAAGCAAAGTAATTTGGGCTTTTCCTATACACTATTCGAAAGTAATCCCACGTTTTAAAAAAGTAAAGCCTGCATAGATTTTATTCATCATAGAGGGTACCCTTTATTTATTTTTTTCTAATGAGGCTGCTTTCCTATCTCCAAACGTAGTAAAGAAAGGAACGGGCGTCGTGAAAAAAGAAAGCATAGTGGAGGATCTAAAAGAACTCGAGCGTTAGGGAGAAGAAACGAAGCATCGAGCATGGGCACCTCGATTTGGTGACTTACTCTTCCTCTAAATTATATTTCGTTTGGTAAGATAGCCGTCCTTGCGGGCGGAATATTCACTAAAGGAGGAGCAATTGTTCGAGAGACGAAGTACAATGTTGAGGCAAAATACGATTTTTCTCGGAGATTTCGACAAAAGAAGAAAAAAAAGAGGTTTTACGCCCGGAGAGCCAGGGACCTAGGGAGAGTTGTCTCGGTCCGATTGACAGCTCAATCCAGAGAAAAGATCTTCTCTTTTTTTTTCGCGAGAATATTCACATGCGGCAAAAGAACCCTCCTACTATAGTATAGCAAAGCGGGACTAAGGTCCCCAATTGAAAATGACTGGGCTTAAGTAACGTCCTAGGTATAAAAAATTCTTTTTAGTGCCTTCCTTAGATCTTAACCTTAGTAGAAAGGTCCACAGACACAGAAGGTATCTTTATTCGAAAGGCCCAACGGCTGAAGCTTCATCTGATCTAAAGCGATGAGTAGGGCAAAAACGTAAACAAAGATATCATTTGTGATCCATTGCTCCTCACCAATGTTTGAGAAAGAGAAGACTAAGAGAAGCGTCGACCTATCCTTTATAATAAAGATGAAAAGGAAGGGCGAAAGGCCACATAACCATTTCTGGCTTGGAATATTCCTTTAATTAGAATAAAACTTTATTAAAAATGGGTAGGTTGAGCGCTCGCACTCATGAATTTAGACCAGCAAATGAATCTTTTTCGAATGAAATGTATGAAACTAACAAATTCCCCTTACTTTTTATATTATATGATTAGAAATTTCTTGTTACTTTTTTTCTCAGTATCTCAGATGATTATGATATCTCCTCTTTATATTTGAAAAACGTTCCCTAGTCTTAGATTTGAAACTGAAACTGGGAGGACTTTGCCTTATAATTATAACTCTTATAACAACTTACGTATTTCTGAGGATCGCCTTCAAAGGAAGTTGGAGAAGGCTCTTTTTTTGGACATAAAAAATAAATTGGTGTACTTTAGTACATGTTCGCTTCATATCAGCAATCACCCCCCTTATTTTTTTCTAAGACCCGCACGTGGGGACTCGACCTTTATCTTATATCTTAGCAATGTCGCGGTTATAGCGCTAGCGTGTCGTGGACAGAGTAACTGGCATATTTCATCATATTTCATCCCTTTCGTAGCGCATAATGCTCTTCGTCGGCTAGCACAGCGTTCAGTCAGAACCAGGCATACTTGTGGACAGATCTTCATTTACTTATGACCTACTGAACTTCTTTCCTATGGTCGGTGCTTTAATCTGAGCTTATGGATTTATAATCTTGTTTTTTTATGAGCTTTTACTGGCAGGCTCAAGACCTCACTTCCAAGCTAAATTGATCAAAATGTGCAGTCTGGAAGAGGGTCCACTTTTAAGACAAACAAGAAAAGAATAGGGTTTTCATTGAAAAAAAAAAATTGTGCTTTTTCTACAATGAAAAGTTGGTCTGAGAGAAAAGTAATTTGTTGAGCTGGATGAACTAACGAAAAAAAATGCAGTCATGAAGGCTTTTGACGCACAAGTGTCTCATGTCCACGTGCAACTCCTTGACGAGACGGCCTATATACCCCATCTTTAACATGACATGCAAGCGCTTTTCTCTCTCCAACCGCTGTCGCAGCTCTTCCTTTGTCTTCGCCCCATTCCTTTTTATTGTATATTTTCTTGTATAAAGGAAGCAAAACTCAAGTCAAGAAAGGCAAGCTGCGTTTTATATTTGTAGATGCGGTGCTCCCGTGTATTGTATATAATAGCGCCAATCCCGCCCTATTGCCTCATGTAAATGGAGAAGAAAAGCGTAGATCGAAAGCGAACAAAGACAACAAGGAATTAAAACTAAGTTGTGGGTACCCCCCTAATTGAGTAACCCAACTAATTTACAAAGGAATTGAGCTAGATTTTTTCTGTTTTTGCTTGGTAACTAAGGAAGAAAAAAAAAGCCCTTTTGTGACCAAAAAGCGTGTCGAAGTGCACATGAGATCAATCGTATGTAATTGATGCAATCACTGTTCCCAGCTAATTGTAAAAAAAAAGGCAACTCTCTTTCTTCGTCGTTCAACTAGAATCGCAGTAACTATTACTATAGAATAGTGCGAATCGAAGTATACAGTAGATGCGCGGTTCTAGGATTTCATGCACCGGTAAGCCTCCTGTATCACTAACTTTCCTACCAAAGCATTACTCCCCGTAATGACATGTCTGAGGGTCGGCCCTTTATTTAGAAGGATGTCAACTCAGGATTTTTATTAAAGGAACCCCCCTCTGAATACGTTTCTACTTTTGAAGTAGGTAGAATGTCTTGGAAAAGGAGTAAGTACTAATGGATATTGAAACCTCGACTCTTCCGTATAGATTTTAGGGCTAGCAGCCTTATTGACCTTTTTTTCGATCTATTGAACTGCGACTGCTCCTTTTGCAAAGACAGATCACACGATGAAACATCACTTGCACGCATCAATTTAAATCATATTAACATATTAAGAAGGTAAATTAATGGTGGATTTCAAGCCCATTCTTATGAAAGGAACGAGGGGTATGCAGCGAGTGTGGTGAAACTCAGACAACAAATTAAAAAAGGTGGTAAAGCGGCTACAAAGACATATTTTCATTAACAAAAGAAAGTCATTCCTGATGAAAGCCCCCCTGGGTGGACGACTAGTGGGATACCCGAGAATACAGGTCTAATGATCACACTTGTTCGACGACCTACCCACTAAATAGGTTTACAGGAACTCCTCTTGCTCTGTTCGGGCAGGTCAAAGCGCCATTTCATACCACTTTGCTTTCCTCTTCACAATTTTAAAATTCAAGAGCAAGGGTTTTTTTATTGTACTTAAATAGCTGACTTATAGATAAGAGTGAGGCTTCTTCATCGGTATAAATATGCTCGAGTAGGGTTAGATTCATTCGCATCAAGGTCGGTGATTAGCGACTGTATTGCAAGTAAGCCCATCAGCGCATATAGCATTCGAGATAAGCTCCCCAAGAGTAAAAGTCCTACCAGGTTTTGGGTGGTACTTCGTCTATTCTGCATACCTTTTGGGCTACACTCCTTCTCGTGATATAATAACATACCCACCCGAGCCCTTTAGCTTGTTGTTTCCGACTGCGTATTGGGTCGTATAAACGAAATAACTTTCCATACAAAAGATAGTGGATGACCAGATCACCTGTCGCGAGAGATTGGCCCTAATCCAGCGGGCTTATATAGGTTGCATAGTTCTAGAAAAAAAAGAAAAGGAGATCCAGGATCCCCGGGGGAGTACCCTCTATAGTAGAGTAGGCTTGCGCAAAGGCCGATCACGACGAACCACGTACTGGAACACGCGCTCCGGGTGGAAATATTCCAGGGTTGAGGATAGCAATGGGACGATGGTATGGTAAATGATATACTTTCTTTCAGTAGGTAAGTCCTCTGTAAGCAAAGGTCTTACCAAGGCATTAAAAAAATGAGCCACTTAAAGATATGCTGGAAGGTGGATCAGACCATTACATACACGAGCACTAACTCCCGCTTTTACTGGGTGGAAAAGACCCTCTGGGAAAGGTTAGGTTATGATTTTGGTGCGTATAGTGCTTGAGAAGTCCTAACTGGTTAAAATGAGTACTTAATCTATTTCTATACTATTTGCTGGGAGATCCTGAATCGCTGCTAAATCCTGCATTATAGGACCGGAGACTTCATATCGAGCCATACAAAGCAAATTAATTCTATAAAAGAGTAGTAGTTGAGAGCTCATATGAGGTCGTCGAGTAGGTTTGTGAGTGAACTTATGATCTCCTTGAATAGACATTTTTGTGTTCATGGGTAACCAAGCAAAAGGTTTGCGCAGGGGGGCCTGATGTCAATAAATGTAGCTAGTGAGTGGGTTAGAAAGAAGAAAATTCAATGAATTCAATTTAAGGCGAAAAAAGAGGGAAAAGCCCTCTCCTCTTCACTAGCGATCGAGCTAAGAAGACGCTATCTCTTATGTCGAGTCCTTTCATTCCCCCAAACAGCGGAAGTGTTTCGATGAAATTGTACTTTTCTGTTTAAAGAGAGTCTTTGTGTTCAACTTACATAAGACACTTTGTTACGATCCTTAATTTGTGAGCAGTTGGGGATTTTCGTTGTCGATTTCAAATTCCATGCTTTAAATCCTATAACGAATCCAGCCAATTATCATATACATATAGTAAAGAAAGATTTGACTTTGATCCTGGCTCAGAAGGAAGTCAAAAGCAGATTCCTATGCAAGGTACCTCGGAAATGATACCCGGGCGACAACCGAACATGAGCAGGAGCATACTCATTTCATTAGATTTTCTAAAAGCACCGTTTGGTGAGCCTTCGTTTTAAAACAAAGACATAGTAGAGTTACTACCAGCTGTCTTTAGGAGCATTACTGAGTATCTTAAGTAGGATTTAAAGTTGCCTTTACTTATTTTTCCTATTAACATCTCTAGCCGTATTCGAGGGATAGGATCAGTCAGTACGGGCTGGCGCAGGAATCAAGTCCACAAGCCTAGGAAGGATAGAAAGGGGCTGTCAAGCAGAGGCGGTTGGCGCCTTGGAAGAGCTGATCTCCTACTATACTTCGATAGAGTGACAACCCACCTTTATAGCAGCGTTGAAAGCTGCCTTTTCTTTTGTAGTACTCGAGGCTTATTACGCCGAAAAAGCTTACTCACTCCGCGCACCCGTGAAGGGGCAAAGCTAGGGAAAACAAACAAAGGATACTCCTGCATTCTTTTCGTCAGTACGGGCTTGATGACTCTTCGCTGCAGTGGAATCAGCGCTTCGCGGAACCAAATTGGACAGACAATAAGCCAAGGTAAAGGGAAGTACCCGTGATAATACAGTGCAAGAGCAGCTGAGTAAGAGCTGGACAAAGGAATCACGAAGCCTCAGCCCCCCATTCCTAGAAAAAACTTCCATCTATCAAACGCGGGGTAATGTCAAGACCTGAGGAGGCCTTGGTTTTGGCACAGTTATGCGGACTATCTCAATCTTGGAAGCAAGCTTTTCTCAATCAAGATACGTGTGTAGGGTCTCACCCAATAATCATCAATCCTCCAATCAAGTCTTGACTCGTTTTATGTATTCGTCTTTCTTGAATGAGATTTAATCCATCTCTAGTACAACCGCTACGGCCTGTAAGTTATAGAGTTGGGCTACGGCCAGCCTCTTTTATCCTCAAGTTTTTTTATCAAAGCATTAATAATGAGCCCCGTAAAGGCATGCCTGAGGGTCGGACCTTTATAGGGATGTCAGCTCGAAGTTTTAAAAAAAAGTTGCTGAGTAAATTTGTGCTTTTGACAAGTAATACGTTGTAGAAGTACCGACGGGTCTTGAGGAAGACTTCTATTTTTCTGTAAGTGTTTCAGGACTATAAGCCCTTTCGCCCTCGGGAAAGGTTTCTCCACCCCCTATTCTTTCTTTAAGTCGAACTCTATTCTTTAGTTTGTGGGATTGGCCTAGACAATGATGATGCTTTTGACATTTAGGGTTCAAATCTTTCACATGCAAATTATGGATGCCTATATAGGATCTATCCGCATGTGCTCCCAATTCTACCCCCAACCTGAAATTCAAGAGGTACTTTTTCTCAGATTTTTTTTTTAATTCGTCCCCTCTCGCTATCGTTCGAGTTCCTTCGGATCCTCTTATGCGTACCTCAGTTGAGCCTCTTTCAGACAGTATATAAGGCAGTGGGATTTCGGGGGAGCTCCGAAAAACCCCATTAAAAAGGACATTTCGTACCTTAAGTAATTAGTCGTGAAATATGATATTTTTAGCATTCATAACCAAAAACTCCGGGAATACCTTATGGCTCACCTTGCAATTAAATTCCCTCTGAGTACCCCTCGTCTCGTAAACTAGACCTGTTAACATGCTCACAAAGACGCATGCTCACTTCATAGAAGATTATGCCCTATTCATATCGTTGCTTCAGAGCCAGGATCAAACTAAAGTTCAACTTACTATTAAATATGTATATGATGATAATTCCTTTTCATGAGTTAAAGAAGCAGCCCTTTCGCGCCAGCATGCGATTAAGGATAGCCTTTTTTCTGTTGGAAGCGACTTTTACTTTACTGATTAATGAAAAAAGGCAAGGTCCGGGTAACTCTTCTCGGACAATGAAGCAACGTAAAAGAGTTTACAAGTTTTGCAAATGAGCATAGGAATTTTTTAGATAGAAGAGCTCGACCGTTAGGAATAGGAAAGATTAAAGTATGTTGGTCCTCGTTAGGTGCAGGGTTCACGATCGGTAAACCATCTTTCTTATGAGTAAGTCTTACCCAGGGTGTACGTATGTAGCCTTTAATAGGCGGAAAGAGCCTTATGTACTCCGCCAAACTGGGACACCGAAGCAGGTGCACGTATTCAGCCTGCCCCTCCTCTCCCAATGAACTAAGAAGTGATTCCGGGGTATATGTAGTAGTCCACAGTCTAAGGCAAGCGATGCTGACTTACTTTTCTTTTCTTTTTTCAATTAATACGCCCGGCAGGGACTCAAAACCCAGGTTTGATGCGGGAATTGGTCTTCTCGCGCTTCAACTGAAATTGCTTTGTTTTTTAAGAAGGCTGTTACGCCTATTTCTTTCATGCATCGAAATGGAAGCTTTGGCGGGTGAGCGTGGAAGGAACCTTAGGAAAATGCTGCATTTGCTGGTAAGGCTGGTGCTACAATTATATTTTACAAGGTAATTTCATCTCGACCAACGGCTCCTGTTGATGGGGGCGGGCGTATGGTCGTGCGGCAAAACAAGAACGGCGGGTCATCCTTGAGACTTTAGATGGGATAGACATTAGTGGCAGCTCCCCCTTTCTTTTTTTTCCAAATGCACAACCCATCTTTGGTCACAAATGGCTATTCAATTCTTTAGTTCTTTTAATCGCCTAGGCTATTGCCCTTAATAAAGGCGCCCTTTGGCATTTTTTGTTGAAAAAATCACCTACTTCAATACCCAAGATTTCATCTTAAATTTGGTTAAACAAGGGCTTTTTGCTTACTCAAGTGATTTCGACGTACTTTTGAGTGATACTTTTTTTTTTCAATTAGGATAGAAAAAGGGATTAATCCACTTAATAAAAAGAAGCCTCAACCGAGGGACTTCTCCCGATGAAGAAGCCTAAGACAAGATAGTAAGAGTGCAGTACCAATGGGTCGAGGTAGAATAACCAGCAAGCATAGCATCTATTCCACCAGAAAAAGCAGGAGAAAAATAAAGCAATCGAAACCAAAGGCAGATGTGCCAGAAAGGGCGGTTGGCTAGTTGGGGATGGAAATGTAGCATTGGAAGGCAAGGAAAAGTAGGGCTTGAGGGAAAAAACTTCTGAAAGTGAGACGAAAGGACGAAAGAAATCTCATGAGGTTTGAACTTGAAAGTGAGTGAGCGCCTTCACCTATTCATTGTATTGAACCATTTCATCTCCAAAATAACGGGTTGGAGCAAGAAGCAGACGTGAAAATCTTGTTTTCTTAAGGAAAAGTTTTGAATGTCCGAAAATCTCGGTCTGGAAGAGGCTCAAATGCGAAGGCTTTGTTTAAAAATTTCGCATTAGATTTCATCAATTTAATTTTATGCTTTTTACGTTAAGTTGGTTTGAAATCTCATGACTTAGGCGAGACAGGTCGGTAAGCGGATAGGTGGGCCTACTCTCTACGTCAGCACTCGTTGGGAGCGTTCGATTCGATCCTTCTTTACCGATATCGTCTTAAAAAAAAAAGACGCAAAGTTCATTGAAAAGGACACTTATTATATTAAGCCTCTGGCCTACTCCTTGATGCATCATTTGCACAAAGCATATATAATATAATGTGATTTGTTCTGCCCCCCAGGGGCTCCTCCTAACGATACAAATGAGTGCGTTGAAGAAAAGGATGGGTTTGTGGTGAATCCTAGCCTTATTGCACGTCCTGGGACTAGACTTACGTGCTTAAATGATCAAGCAAAGCTGTACCCCTCTTAAAGGGGAAACTAGGTTTTACTGGATAACTGACCGGACAGGTTCTTCGGCAGAGCACGTATTGATTGAATTACTTTACTTGCCCTTCTAAGTAGGGCTCGTTACGCCTCTATAAATTTTATTTAGGATTTTTCCGATCTCAATCAGCCAAACTCCAAATGAGTAGTCCAAGAATCTCGGAAGCAAGAACAGCTTCATTGTGAATCTCGTTTAAGATTCGACCTTTTTTTCTTAGCAATCCCTTACTAAGTTTAGACCAATATTTATAAAGTTAAGGTATAATTGGTAGAATCATACGACCATTCAATGCGGGTTGGTGAGTCATCTTTGGCTTTGGCACTGATATAATACTGGGAAGAAAGCGCAAGGCTTTCAATCTCTGGCCTAAGATGCTTTGCCCGAAAAATTCCCTTTTCTAAATCAACTGGGTAAAGAAGAGAGTATCCGTTGCTTCGTCTAAGACAACGTATTGACTACCGGCCTCCTGCCCAATACAAGCGCAGTTAGTGTCCAAGATGAGTCAAGCCATCAAGAAAAAAAAGAAAGAGAAATGGAAGGAATTGGACAAAGAAATCCGTTTGAAAGCTACGAAAAAGGATATAAACCGGGATTTCCTTTTAATAGTATAGGGCTGCCACCTTTAATAGATAGCGATTAGGACATGATTTCCTGTTTTAGGTTTTTCCAGCATAACCATAATAGAAAAGTCCCCCTTATTTCTATGAAAAAATTTTCATATCAAGGTTAGTTTAGAGCTAAATACTAGCTTTTGCTTATATGTACGCGGAACTTTTAAAAATAAAGAAAGTTTTTTTGGGGAAATAGATTCGGTAAGACTTTTTCTCATTATTTGAGTTTGGGTCCCTTCCCTTGACTTAAAAGCATCTCTTCGGTAAACCAAGCAAGGCAAAGATTGCTTCTGATTAATGAGCACTCCTTTCTCTCATGCCAGCATGCAACTGAGGATATCTCTCTTCTGTGCCCACAACACAATATGAATCGGAATTGGAAAGGGCAGCTAGGGCCGGTTCTTTAATCTTCCGGATCTTACGCCTTTTCTTCTAGACTCTTCCATGCTTCCAGCTTGATCTCTTTTGTGCCAAACACCAATGAGGAGCTATCATTTTTTAAATATCTCTAGTGAGCATGCACTCTTCTCTTCAAGAGCGTCCCGCTTTTTTTAATTTAGAGTAGCCAGGAGTACTTTGCTCTAGTGTTTAGACCTATACAGGTCATGGATCACTACGTACTAAAAAGAACGATATTTCAAAGTGAGCTTTCGGAAAAGTACCAGGAAGAGAAGAAAGGAATGCTTTGTAGAAGTCCGACCAGCCAGCCTCTTTACATAGGGGATGCTCGAAACATCTTAGATACGCTTGCTGACTCCTCCTCGAGCTATTTCATACTCTCCCCTTGATTTCCTTGTATATGCGAGCCCTTCCGGGCCGCCCTCTTAGTCGAGTTAGTAAACTCCCTTATGAGCTCATCAGGACGAAACCCTGATTGGAATGCCCGCCCTAACGGCAGGAATGCTTTAACGGTTGGGCCGGTTGTTACAGTTTAGTAAAGGAATGGTATTTCCCCGCATGAAATGATAGGAAGGCAGGTTGGTAGTTCGAGTTCCTCCGAGTCACTTCATATCTATGCTTCAATACAGAGACGATATCCCCACCCGTAAGATTGGGTCCCTTTCTAGATGCTATCTAATATAGTGTTTGGGAAGAAGTTTCCTTCTCTTAAATATAGTGGAATTTTTTCATATAATTTGTTCTTTGCTGCCAATTTATTTCATCATAAACATTGAGTTTTTTTCTCCTTCGTACCGCAGCCGAGCTCTAAAGGGCCTCTCTTTTGCTAAGAGCACACACACGGCTTATACTTCTATATACAACTAATGCCCGAGGACTCCGCTGCTCAATAAGGTCTTCAAATGACGTGCCCTAACAAAATGAGACGTCAACCACCGCATGTCGTGATTTCTATTCCTTCTGTTCCATCTTTACGCACACTCGTTCTGTCAGCATCAGCCCTTGCTTTTGAACGAGCTTCAATTGAGCCTTTCTCCGTAAAGATTTTCTCAACAAGTTGATCTTGGTTATAGCTATGCCTTAGACTTTGAGGCTTGCTCGGCGAACGCCCCCTAATTCCCACCATCAACCTTTGAATCTCCACCCCAAGAAAGAGGGAACCTTGGCATTGGTGTTTCGTTCGAGAACAAGAAAAAACTTCTAAGCAGAAGTTTCATCGTCATCAGCGGCTGGAGTCTCATCATTAGCATTAGTTGGATAATCTAGAGTAAGCATAAGTGAAACGAACGCCAATCAAGATCAATAAGGGGCGGGGCGTCTGCTTCGTTGATCCACGGAATCGAGAGCCCCAAGTTGGCAATTTTGGGGAAGCAAAACCGGCGATGCGGGATGAACCGGAAGCCGGGTTACGGTGCCCAACTGCGCGCTAACCGAGATCCCACAAAGCTAAGTAAGGGGTATTGGTCGATTAAAACAGCAGGATGGTGGTCATGGATGTTAAAAAAGGATGTTCAAAGCGCACAAATCTAGTTTCTTCCTCTCTTCTTCGTACCTCAGTCTCGCCTTCTCTCCCTAGGGTCGATCCTATAAGGTGCCTCCGGGTCTTCCTCTTTCCTTTGTCAGTCGAGAAATTTCACCCCTTCTTTCTCCCGATTACGACTCTACACTTTATTACACCGGAACGTTGTTTTTTATTTGCTGTTTTGTTTTTTTCCGAACGAACATAGTGAGTGTACGCCGCACCTATCTTTATTTCCTATACCTCTCTCCGTTTAAAAGACTATCAGCCGCTCTGCCAGGTGTAGAACCCAAAGAGAAGGTTGGTGCATCATCCCTGTATCTGTGAGTAGGCCCCATCTTCTCTTTCCTTCATAAATATTTTAATAAGAGCGCATCTATCCATTCGTTCCTCGGTAAGATCATGGATTTACAGTTACAGGCCAAAAGTGCTCGAATTAATATCGCATATAATAATCTATAATATAAGTTAAATAGAAAAGAAAAGTGGAAATCAAATGCCAGAGAGCAGTCTTTTTTTTCTTATCTTATCCCCTATTATATAAATAAGAGAGTCAAAGTGGAGAAGAACTTACTAGCGAGGTTAGGTATCAATTGAATTGGGAGATAACATTTTGAATAATCGAGCTGGGCACACCAGCAAAAGGCATGCAAAAAAATTGATTCCATCTGATATCAACAACTCTGGTAAAGATATTAGTCCATGTCGGAAAAGAAGAGCATTCAACAGGTGGATAGATCGGGCATTAACGCGGGTTGGAGGTGAAATTCAGAATAAAAGCTAGCATAAGTGTAAAGGAAAGCGCTTTCTGGTTCAAGCAGGGTAGCTCCGGGAGAAGCCTGTAGAAGAACCTACTGCTAGGAGGAGGAATTAGTCTGCTTTCTAATCTGTTTGGCAAAGAAAAAGCCGGAGGTCAAGAAGAAGGTACGTCTTTTTTAACTTTTTTACGGGTTCTAAGTCCTTGTTCACTAACTGACCGAACCCTTCGGCCAGGCATCGGTGGAAAAATGCCAGCCAACTCAATTTCTTTCTTATTATAGTGTAGATTTTATGAAAAGTGTTCAGATAGCATGCCTAGATAGGTTGGGTCGACGAGTGAGCATCCAGGGCGAAGTTCTTGGTCAATCACCTTAACAGCAGTGCTATAATTAATCTAACTTCCCCCGTTGGTCGAGCTATAAATAGCCTCTTATTGTATTGCCCTTAAATGGTTATTTCACCTCGGGTCAACTGTGCCTATTCCTAGTAAGTCTTGGGACCGGGCGCGCGTAATTCATGAAGCGAGTACTCATTAGCCAGATATTTTGACTTCTTAATTAGGCGGAGGTATCACCATAAGCCAAAGCAAAAAAAAAAGGCCAATCCCTGGATCTAAGCCTTGACAGCACTTCAAGAGGCCTCTCTTCCAAGTCTATATTCCGCCCGCTAAAGAAGGCTAAGGTAGCAGTAGGAACGGGGGTATAAGGAGGGCTAAAAGACTGAGAGGAATACGCTTTTGCATGCGGAGGAAGAATAAAAAAAAAAAAGAGTTCGTAGACAAGGTGCATATCGCCTATAGTAGAACTTGTTTGGACTCTTATATTGTTATTATCAAGCTTCTGATGAATCGCTGTACCAATGCCAATACATCTTAGATTTTGTGCTTATAATATATAGACAAGACTTGCATCTTCTTTCCAAGGGACAATTGAGATCTACCTGCCCACTTGTAGGATTCCTAGTCTTTGATGCTTCCCGCGCACTTTACTTTTCTTATTGCTTACTTCACCCCCTTTTACACTACTTCATTAACTTGCTTCCTTGTCCTTTCGCTTGGCTTTGTCCACCATCCTTTCTTTGAAGAAGAAGCGTATTCAGGAAGTCCAATTACTGCGACTGATACCACTGGTCTTCTTACAATTCCCTATGATGCCTTCTCCCGGATTCTCCTTATCTTTTTTCTTAAGAGTTGGAAGGAGATCACCCACTATAACATATCTAAATATAGATAGAAAGACCAATACGCACTTTACATACCATAATATACTTCTCTCTTTAAACTAGATTTAAAGCGCTTTACCCTATACCTTAATTTAATAAGGGCGTAATCAACTGAAGGTTCTTAACCTGTACCAGCAACGGGAAGACATTGTTCTCCATTCTCCTACGCGAACGGTGATTCTTACTTATATTATTTTCACCTAAAGCTGCAGTTACTTCGCCCGAGTACTAGGATAAAGGGACGAAAGTGCGCTCAAGCCTTAGTGATGCGGATCTTACTTTTTAGGCTCTAACGTTGGTGAGAAGTTACTTGTGATCGTATGCAAGAAAGAATGCAATTAGTTCACATTTTAATTAGAACGGACAGGTAAGGCTAGGGATTCCCTTTGTTCGACTAAGAAATATAGAATGATCATAAGAGAGAGGCTCGAACGCCAGTGATGATGAGGGCATTTATATTATAATAAGAAGGGAGAGGATCAAGTACACACAAAGTAGAACCCCCTGGATACCTATCTATTTGCTTCGTACTTTTAACTTAGCTTCTGTTCTTCCGTAGTAGAATAAACTCTGTAGTAGAAAGGCTTTTGGCCAGGTATGATGATGGTCTCTCTTGTTGACATCCGCAGAAAGGGAGGAGCCTTTGTCTATAATATCATAAAAATAAGGAACTATTTAGCCCGGAGCTCCTATGTTAAGGTAAGAATCTAAGAGAGTTACTTCCTGCAACTGCTTTCAAGAATCTCTAACAAGGAAAAAAACACTGACTACTACAAAATATAATGCTTTTATGAAGCCCTTCCTTACTAACAACTCAAACGCAACTATTGAACAAGCATAATATTTGGGACCAGTAGGCTGTTAGTAGAACAAACCTCTTATTTCTGCCTTTCTATTAGTGGTGAAAAGCACATTGCATTCAAAAAAAAAGCTTCCTCTCGATCAGTTAAAGGGCCGGCCAATGCTAGTATATATGTAGAAAGAGTTGTATCCGTATAGAGCCTTATTTCTTTAGATGTAACTAGAGTAGTAGAGCATACGTAAAAGAAAAAGTCCCAGTAAACTGGCTGGCTAACTTACAATTTTTTTCTTATATATGATATTAATTAACACTCTTTTGCTTTTTTAGCTTAAAAGTAAGGGCTCGGAAGCCTCAAAAGTACCCATTTTCTGGCTGTTTGGTAGCATTCTTGTAAATAAGAGCAGGACACCGCGCTATTAACGGGAGCCGCTTGCTAGACTGCATATGTAGATGTATAAAAAAAGAGAGTTGTAGACCTAATACCTAAGCGCATCTTAAACAACAGTATAAGAAGAAGCCAGTATCCGAGAGGCATTCATTCCTCGACCTGGAAGTCTCATATTCACAGTAGGGGTCAAATAGGCTTTTATTTGCAGCAGTAGCATCAACCGTAGTATAGAGGCGAGGCCCTCTTAGGGATTGTCATTCCTATTTAATTAACATAGCAATGGCTGAGCAGTTGCCCTTTTCCTAGATATTTTTAGAAAGCTACTTCCTTGCAAAAGACTTTTTGCCTTGTTTGTATAAAATTAAAAAACTATTATATACGTTCTCGGACTGCTTGCAAGCATCAGATTCCATGCTTGATAATTACAAAGAACAAAACCGTACTACTAAGCAGCAGGCATCCTATGACTGTCCTAACAGCCTTGTGAGATAAGTTGTAACGCCCGACATAGACAGAGACTTCAACACACACACACAACTTTTAAATAGTTAAAGGGAAAAAAAATCTTAACTTCCTCAAGAGTCTTAGATATAAGATGCTTTTTATCAAACGCAAAGAGCCGCCAATGCTATTCTTTTTTTATGAGAATACTCCTGTTTATTAGAAAGTGCAGTAGAAGAAGAATGCAATACTCGAATCTTAAGTAAAACAACACTACTATCAATATAACTAAGGAAAGTAAGAACAAGTGCAACAAGAATTTACAGTTCGAGACGTAATTCGCCCAGGAGCAATTGACCCGATTTATCCATTTTTTAAAAAAGCATCTTTCTTATTAGACATGGGACGAGCGAGGCTGCATTAAACAAAGAGGGGGGTTGGGTGATAAAAGAACCGTGGCAGGTTTACCTTTTTTTTATATTGACTGTTGTTACTCCGGCCTACTATATCTTTTTTGTTTGGAACAGCTTTCTACATTAGAATAGTAGTTAAAGGGAACCCTTCTCTTCGGTATTGACATTATCTATTATATCATAAAAGGGATGATGATACAGGAAGAAGTAGATCTTTCGCCCTTGAACCTGGGGTATGCCTTTGAAGAAGTGAATCTCATATATATATGAATCTTATTGGGCTTTAATTAGAATTCGATTAGAAACTTACTCGCAATAACGCACTCACCTCGTTAGTTGTTCCGGACTCCCTCGGGCGGACTAAAAACTAAGAACCCTAAACGAAGCAAAGTCAAGTAGAAGTTAAGTCCTGTCATAGAGTTTCTAAGTATAGAATAATAAGAAGACACCACGCTACTCACTTTTTTATGGAGAGTAAACAAGCTACATGGCCAAAAGCGTAGGCTCTAGCCTTAGTTTATAACCATTCCTGAGGAATTGGATTCAGTAGTGACCAAACAAGACCTTGTAGGACTTCTTTATCAGTAGTAGATTTCTCATGAACTTTAGGTGCTTTTTCCGGAAAGAAGGAAAGTCATCCTATTTCACCTATGTCTATGAAAGTGGAAGTGGGAATTGAATAAGAAAAAGCCGGGAATTGGTCCTGAGGGGTTAACCTCCTTGTTTCTTGGCCCGTGTCATTGCTTCATTTCCCGATCCGTTGTAGTTGTAATTGTAGAACCCACCCCATCCTTAGAGAGTTCTTGCTCATGAAGGACCTAGTTTCGTTGACTCTACCTGGTTCATCAACAAATGCTTCCAAAAGCTCAAGAAATTTAGGAAAAAAAACTTGCTTAAGTAAAGAATAGGTCTTAGAACCGCTTCACGGGGAATTCCGGCTTTGTTCAATACTTTTTTTTGACATGTTCAATTGGTCTAATTGGTATGCATAACATTACAATTAATCGAGGAACTTTATGAGAAAGTAGATTTAGGAGCTTTTAGCGGATGGTGGGAATGAAGCAATTGTTGCCGATCCGCCGGATGTTGCAATTACTTCATCTTTATGAAATGGCTAGGAACCTAAACGACTAAACTCTCTGTTCTATGCTTCTTGGATAGGACGTTTACAAGCACCTATAAAAAGATGAAGCCTATCTTATATTTATAAGCGGGAAGCCATCAATAGGTTCACCCATCCTGAGATTTGTTCCGTTAAAAAGTTTGTTGGAACGGGTGTAGTATTCGAAGCGAGTAAGAGGGGGCTTGCGTAGAAAGACTAGGTTACCTCGAAAGACTCGCAAGGCGCCGAAGAGGTGCGTATACAGAAAAAGCCATACTCCCGGGAGTATGGGGACAGTGAACTTCCCCCCTTAACCGAGTATTCAACCTATTATTTTTATTTTGTGGATGTGAACTAGTCGGTTCACCTACTACTGGGTAGCTCTTCCTTCGCAAACCTCATCACTTGTTACACTCGTGCCTTTACATATTTAATACATATGATAAGGATCCGTATTGAAATTCATTCCGCCTAATAAGTACCTTCAATGAAATGTTCTTTAAAGATCGCCTGCCTCTTCCAGGATCCGGTGCCTCTCCCTGAAAGGAATAGTATGTTCTCATCAAATGGCGCTTTTATTCGCTCGAAATGAAGCACGCCTCTGCTGCCGAACCCTCCTCATGTTATGACGTTGCTCATGCAAAGGGAGCTCTTCTGCTCTTTTCTTAGCTTAGAACTTCACTTTCTAAGCGAAGTAAGAAAAAATGACCGTCTTAGATGAGTAGTCTTTTTATTGCTCGTTGTGCGCTGTAATTGAGTTGGTTACTTACTGCCGGATGTAATTTGTCTTACTCTTCCTTCTTAGCTAACTGGGAGCTTACCTCGCTAAGAGCTAAGAGCGATGTGTAGCAAAAGGTCATTTCCCGGAACTCTCCTAACCCACTTGAAAGAAGATCTCACTCACTACAGTAGGACTAAGGTACTGAGGCAGCAGCGGACTTTTTTGTCAGCATATGTTTTATAGAAGGGTAGAGGGGGTCACAGGCAGAGATTAATATGCTTTCTTTAACTTTGGAGGCGATAGAGCCAGAAGTTTCATCCTATATCTGCGGATCGAGACGAAGCTAAAGTAGAACCTGAATAATGAAAATGCGAGTGTGTCGACAGCAATTCCTATTTCAGAAGGAATTTCATTCTATTTTGAATCTTAATATGGAATTCTTAAGGATTTCCTACGCATACTTAAGCCCGGACTCACGATCCAGTTTCGGTCAATGAGTCACTTCTTCCCTTTTTCTTCCCCTTACGGCTACAGCCCTACCTCTTACTTATACTTATGGACGGGGGTGAACCTCCTTGTTGATTGGGCAGAAAGAAGCCTTTACCTGTAGAAGATTTACCCTGAGAGCACCGCTGGCTTGAACAAGCTGCTCTCCTATGGATTTCTACGAAGAAATTAATTGTGCGGATGGATGAACTTTCGTCTAATTGCAGATACAGTTTCGAAGAGAGGCATCTTTTCCTTTTACATTTCCTGAAGTAATATAAAATCTTACATCATTGGATACATTCTTAGAGGGCACAGCCAATACATAAGCAGTAGTATTCATTGAGCATTTTTATCTATAAAGGTCTTTTTTTCAACAAGCTTTATAGGGTATTTGACAGCTCTTAGGGTCATGAATTTTTTCTTTAATATATTTAGGATCAATAGAAGCTCCCTTTAGAACAGAGTACTTGTATGCCAACTCCAAGCATCATGAAAAAAGGGTCCTAGTTTATTCCTTTTGTACTGGGTTTTCTCGGCGTAATGCCTCTTTTTTTCGCGAGTTTATCATCCGATAAGACGTTACCAACCTTATGTGTTCCATTCAGAGAGCGAGTGAACGTTACGAAAGGAGTGCGGCCCTTTTATTATTATAGCAGCACTGCGGAAATATAGTATAGAGCAGATCTATTCTTAAAAAAGGCTACCAAAATAACTTATAGCCGAGCATTTCATTCTTACGTAACGAACTCTTTTACTACTTTTGAGACAGACCTGACTATGTGACACATTAAGTATTGTTGCATGCATTTAACTTATAAGAATTGTAGACTGGCCCAGTTGCTCGGAATTCCCTTTGATTATATGAGTAAAGAACAGGCAAAAGCTGCTTCCTTAGCCTCCTATAGTGAGTATAAAATCTACCACAAAGATTACTGCTGTTTACTCTTATAGGAATGCTCCCGATAAAACTTCCTATTCATTCTGCTAGTATGGGATTCTTTGTCTACTTCAGAAGGGCATATCCGTACAAATAGGGCAGTTAGAGAAGACTATTCCATTGTGAAAAGGACGCATGCTCCTGTATAGGCATCCGCCGGATCCATTGTTTCATTTGCATTTATTTGTGGACTTGAGTCTTTTATCCGTAACTCGACGCAAGGGAATTTTAAAGGATTAATAGAATTAGGGGTAAAGATCTACAGTTGACGTTTATGTAGACTCAATAGGCCTTATTTTTTTTTCTCTGCAAGGTGAAGACTTTAGATACCGGTTAAACACCCTAAAACATCTAGGATCTTTAGTTTTTTGCTGTGGCTGGATCTTATTATATTTCTGTATATTAAAGACTCGCGCGACAGAACATAGCTAAGGAAAGGCACCCTCCTTATAACACAAGATTAAGGAAGAAAAGTAAACGCTGCTAAGCTCTGAAGTAGAACATTCATGTCTCAAGGAAGAAGGATAGTGCATTCCTGTCTTACCGCAACAAGGACTTCTTATAATGTTGGTGCCTGTCTACATATTATAATGCAAATTATCTTTATAGAACTGTAAATAAGGTTATAGTTCTTTCATACCTTCTCATCTTGTTATATATATACTTTTAGAAAGGAAAGCAGGTAGCAGCTATCTAGTTGCTCTTGCTATTGAGTCAGGAAAGCCCCAAACGCAGACTTCGTTCTTTAGATAGATTTCGTCTACAATAGATCTGGGAGAGACTAAGCCCGTTGTTACGAACGACGCGGGAATTGAAGCGGAAGCGCTAGAAGGACACTATTAGACAGTTGTAACTTCACCCACGATGAGAGTCTTTTTTTAGGCGTAATACCCCTAGAGAGTCATTTCATTCCGAAAGATTTCTCAATAGCATTTGATGCTCTTTTGTTCTGATTTGAATCCGCTTTAGCAACAATTATAGCAAATCTAAGTGGCATTCCTCTTATTATGCAACACCCTTTCTTTTAAAAGGTCAAAACTAATGACGTCACGATAGGGGGCGATTATAATTAGACCGGGCGAGAAACGACTGACTCTTCGGGAAGTACTGCTGATTTCCAAAATTAAGCAAATAAACCTACTCGAATTGGTGATGATGGTAGGTCTTCCCGGGGACCATTTACCACGCTTCTATCCTATAATTCTTTTATTGACAGCAAGGGACACCTGAAACCTCTTAAACATGGTTTGCTTTCTTCTTTCTTAAAAGTTCTTCCTGACTACGCTAAGCCAGTGAAATAAAAGAAGTGCACTAAAAAAGGAGGTATGGGCGCTTGCCCGGATGATTCATTTTTTCAGGACTCTTCTACCACTTGCTCCTGTCTCCTTCCAGCACTTGTTTCAATACTAACTTGACTTAAGCGCTATTCCTCTTTCTCGAGGGAGGGTCCTTTTTATTGGCATTCTGAGGCGAAAACAAGAGCCCGGGGCCTTTTTTTTATCAGTGTTTTATAATTGATAGAACAGAGTATTTTGACCCGTAAGCCCTTAATGCAATGCTGCTTGCTAAGCCCATACCATCGGATACCTTACTTACTGATCTAAAGGTATGCCCTTTAGGTATGGGGAACCGGGTAACTACTACACTATATAATAAAATATTGGGCCTCCCTTTTCTTTCCACTACCACTATAATTAACATCTTCGATTGCAAGATCAGCAATTGCCTCGTTTTCGGGACCTTCTTCTGGCTTCTGGAGAAGCTCCCTTTTGTTTTGGTCGATACCGTTAGTTAGCTCACAAACTCGAACTACCAAACTACATTTCATTTGTAAGGTTTCAGTGTAGCATGTGGCTTAGTTTGATTGTTCAATACCAGGTGAGTCGGCAACTAGAAATCTTTCTTTGGCTACGACTTCCTCAGCAATTTATTTTTTATTTATTCGGAGAATTCCTCTGGCGAATCCCTAAATCTTTTGACTGGAGCGTCTACATCTCTTTACTCTGCTCAGTAATCCGGGGCGGGAAAAGAGCCTCATATCATTTGCTTGCTTCGTTTGCTGGGCACGAAAGAAATGCTCATTTCAATCAACGAGAAGACTTATCTTTCGCACAGAAGGTTAAGCCTTTTTTCCAAGACTATCTTTTTTGAGTATACTCGAATGAATACGCGTAGAAGTGTTCAGGGCCTCTGGTTTCTAACTAGGGGAATCCGGAGAACATATTCCGAGAAAGACCCGGTACGATTCACACGGCTTTGTAAAGGCTCGACCCTATAGCTATAGGATTGTATCTGGAGCTCTTGGAAAAAGGGTTGGCGGGCACTCCTACAGCTACCGTTCCCAACTAAACAAATAAAAGTGGGTATTCGATGCTTTGCTAATGCTAATGGTCTCAGTTTTGATGAAGCTTGCGGGACAGCTTTGCCAAACCAAAGGTACTTTCGCCAAACAATATATAATAGATATATTTATAAAGGCTATGCCTCCTTTTTTATTGTAGAATAAAAAATTTATTGACCGGTGGAATCGGAGTGAGCCCCTTGAATTATAGGCAAGAAAGTTTCGAGCCTTACTTAGATGCAGCTGCCCTGGGCAAGCCAGAGGTGACTCGGGCTACTTATTCCGTCTCTGTTTGAATGCCTTTACCTTCGACGGGTTCGGCCTTCCATGTGAAGTGAATTTGATGCGAGCCAGCGTACTACTGTTCGTGCACTCTTGACTTATGAAGCTTTGGGACCTAGATGCTGTTCCTCTTTTCTAAGAGAATTTAGATTTTTTTTATAAGAGTTAGAAAAAAGGTTGGCTCGGAACCACTTTCTCGGGAAAAAGCAGCTGATTCTTTGATTGGACATAATGATTCTTAGAAAGACAAGACTTGGGTTTTTAATAAGAAAAAGTCCTATTTTAGGAGTTAGACTAAGCTAGTATCAAATCAAAGAAAAATCTCGTAAAGGAGCGGAACCAGTTCAGATTCTCCTGGAGTTGTGATGTCAATTTGGAAGTTTGCTTTTACTTCCGTTTCGCTAACAGCCGGCCTTTGAGGAAGTAGAAACTTAAGTGGTTAAGTATACGTGCTAACGATATATCCATACATGGGAAAGATGTTCAGTAAAAGCAGTTTGGGAAGAAGTGAACTTATCTCCCCTTCCTTTTCGCCCTTCTTTATATTTCTCATTATGCTATAGTGCCTGCATCAACAACAGCCCTCATTTGCTATCTTCTATAAAGGGTGGTATGTCAAAGGCCCGGGTCAAGGTCGGGGAAAGTAGACTAACTAATTGGCTTGCCTTCTTTTACTTTTAGCTGCCAATCTCACCGATATGAGTTTCGTCCGTTCTCTGAAACTCTCAAGCCGAAGCCACAGTACCTGACTTTTATGCACCAAACGAGAAGGCAGCAGTAGTTCTCGTCAAAGGCAACAGCCTGCTCCTTTCCCCTTTTTTCTCTCTTTCCTTCATACATCTGAAATGAAATCTTCTCTTTACTTACTTAGGGAAGAGCTTGATCTTATTTCATCCCTGGGGGGGGGGAAAGATGAATCTGAAGCGTCATTTGATAATAAAACCGGTAAACCCGCTAATGCTCGAGCCTCTTCCGCTCCTGCACCTGTGACTCAAGTTGTCGTTTAAGAAAGAGTCTTTCCTGAAACAACGAGATGTTCTGGAAGTCCAATTACAATTAATCTTCCCGCAGTACCGGATCCAGACGTAGCAAATGTACTGACCCGAAAGGCCTTTCTTTGCATATAATTTTTGGATATCGCGGGCAAGTAATTCTCCTGCTTCATGGGCGAAACATCATAATTGGCGTTTTCGTGTAATAAAAGCCTTCAAGTCAAGGATGCCCATCGTCTTGTCTTTGAACAGCACGCTCGCTTGATAGCCACACCTGTTCCCCCGTTTATTTCCTATCCACCACTTGCAGAATATGTCGCTTGCCTGTCCTCAAGTGTCCTTTCTGCTACCTCCGATTCCGAAAGTCTTAAGTCCTTATCTTATTTTTTTAAGGTTCCCGCGAGACGAGATCATAATGGAAGATAGGATGGATGGTTTCGGATGCCCCGTTTCTTTAATTAGAGCCTTTCCTTCACATGCGTTCGAGTAAACTATCGCTTCCCCTTTTCTGTAACTAGAGCTACTCTTATCCTCCGGTAAATCTCAGAAAGAGTTGTAAAAAGGGTATGGGTACTTTTTATGATTCCTTTTAAAGATTGAAATTGATCTCTTTTTTCAAGTCCAAAAGGAATCTAAGGAAGAAGGCTTCCTGAATAGATGCCAACGGCGGTAGACGCACTTCTCGGGGAATTAAAATGACATGCCATTTCGCTCGAAAGGAATAATCGCGAGAGTGTAGGTCTTTGAACTTTCCACCTGAGGCGCAGCTTCCGAAGTGGTGTGATGTGGTTGATCAGTAACAAGACATCTACCGAATGTGAACGAGCCAATCTCCCTCGCCCTTGCCCTGGGACTTCCGTGACTGGCTCTCTAGCTCGACTTAGCTGGAAGACAGACTACCATCCCGTTGTTCTTCCTGCCTTACTATTCTTTTTTTATTCCAATCCCAAAAAACAAAAGGTAGCTCTTCCGCTGCACCACTTTTAGGATTATCTCGTCTGTCTCGTCGCTAAGGAGACTTAAGAATCAGAAAAAAAGTGAGGAATATTTCTTTTTTATCAATAGCATGTATTGGGGAAGGGGAACCCAAGCCCATAATAACTGGCTCATTAGAATGTGTTTGAACCCAAATTATTCCTTAGCTCCATTCTGGAAAAAAAGGAGTGCTCTTCAGTCCGCTACTTGGTAATAGCTAACTAGACTCGCCTCATGTCGCCTTCCGCTCACTCAATTTGAAGTCTGTTTTCATATCTAGTAAACCGAGGGCCCAGGTTCCCCTCCCCTGGAGAAGGGTAGACTGAATTGACCCAAAGCGCTCTCTCTATATGGGTCGTTCCGAGGTTGAAAGGTTACAGTTGATGAAGCAGCTTTTTTTCAAGTCCCTTGCTAGATTACCCATTATTATAATTATAATGGGGATGAATTTCTTCCCTTTTTTTGGATTTACGGGACGTAAAGGAGCAAGAGTGTCGACTTTAGTGCTGGGTTTGGCCAATTATTCTATGGGATATGCCCGGTCGGCACGGGTCGCACTCCGCTTTTGCTGTTTTTACTTTAGCACCTATTCCAATACATCGATGAACTTTACGTCTTTCCAATCGCGGGTTGAGCCGGGGGAAAGGGAGCAGTTGCTTCTTTTGTGGATTGTTCAACGAACTGTCTCTTCCAAGAGCTCCAGATAAAGCAGGATAGGAGAAAGATTAGATTTTGGAATAAAAGAGATCCTTTCAGGTATATCACACCATAGAAAGGGCGGTTGATCATGATCATGAAGACGCAAATTTAAAAAAGCAAGACTTCAGCCAGTTGCTGGTCGATTGATCGCGTACATAGGTTAGGATGAAATCATACCATTTTTTCTTATTATAAGGTTTAAATTCCCTCGCTTGGTTGACAGAGCACTTGGACTCTTTTCCAACGCCCTTGACCAGCTGTACTTATATAATGTATAACGAATACTGGGCAGGAAAGACTAAGACATGAAAGCAATCTAGTCAAGTCAAGGATTTTCCCTTTCCTCCAACATAACTATAAGCTATCGAAGAATTAAGAACTCTATTTACGACCCAAAGTGGTTTTTTTTTTTAAGAGCCCTTTCTCCTTCGTACCTTAGTCCAGTAGCTTCGCCCCTCTCCCTTTCGGTCGAGTTATTCCAGACCGTCTTTTTCGGACAAAAGTGCTTTTCCATTCAGAAACAGAATTTTCAAAAGAATACGGTAAAATATCAGACTAAATATGTTAAAAATCCGTATTTGAGTCAAATAATTTAATAACTGAGTAGCCGGATTCGAGAGCCCTGATGCGCCTGCTGAAACCCTTTCCGCGGATGTGTGGGCGTAGGAGATGTGGTGCATGTGTGAAAATATTCAAGGGTTTAGAACCTTTGTTTTCGGGGGTGGTTGAACCTTCCTTCACCCTGACCGGTGACCGACCATCATTTGACATTAAAGGTCTGAGACTAAACTTTTATTAATCTCTTAACTAAAGAATTCTGACTCTCCTTCCTTTATACTACGAGGGCTCGGACCTCTCTTAGTTAAGAGGACTAGTAGGAAATGGAGCTACTTCCTTCCTAGCGCCAGCCGATCTTGTCCAAGCGCTTATTCATTCCACGACTTAGCTCGAAGTTTCCAGGTCAAGGTCCGCTCATTAAATACATACTTACCATACTTGGCTTATATCACATCTCCAATCCCAATGAAGAAGTAAAATTCTTTAGGAAAAGAGTCTTAATGAAAAATTGGTTCACGTTTTCATACATATTTCCAACAGCCCTGCTTTCGTTTCTTTTTGCCTGCGCCTGAGAAAGTTCCTCCTAATTAAACTTACTAAAGTATGTAGCAAGTGGGTTAACGAAGCGGTTGGGTGGTTGGTGAGTATAGCAAGGCATAAAGCTCTTGAAAACAAGCTATCTTGTGGATTTAATCTGTATGGTTTAGTATAAGCCCTAAAGCCATGAAACTAAAGATTGAAGTGGGCCCCTACGCGATATCTAGCATCCTCTGTTACAAATTAAGTAACTTCTTTGTAGAAAATTATTATTTTTTTTTAGAGGGTCTACCCGTTCGAAGAGACAGAAGTTGGCTCGAGCGAGAGTGAATAGGGGATTCATCCATCTGCTGGCATAAAAAGACGGGAAGCGCCCCTGTGGCGAATTATGAGGCCTAAGACTGGCATTCAATCAACTATGACTAGAGCTCCTGCTCGTTAAACAGAATAAAGTAAGCTTCTATCAATTCTTTGAACAAATTTAAGGGCATGTAGGCTTAAATCCCCTAGCTGGAGCTCTTCGCGATATGATATTACCATTATTTTGATAGCAAATGAGAAAGTCGGACAGTGAGGGAGAATGAGTCAATTCCAACACCTATTTATAAGCCCGCTTTTTTTCCAACCTCGGAGCATTTAATTAGAACAAGTCCTGGATCTTAGCCTAGCTTACTCGACCTTAAGTTAAGGGGTTTCATGTCTCAACTTCAACTTCTGAAACTGCTGCTTTTTAAGCCCGTTTTAACCAGTTAGGGTACTCGCAATTTTCATATTCTATTTTTGTAGTTTTTAATCGTTTTCGGGTGACCCGATTGCAGCTAATGAATGAAGTGCTTTTGGGCTACATTTACGCCGAATAATCATTAAAAAGAGACTTCCGAACACGGCAATCACAAGTGATTAATCCAGCCACTCCTTGTATGTGTAACGGCAGGAAACCCTTAATCCTTAAGTGATATTAATTGATGTGGAATAATAAAGGGCCACGTTCACCTGCTTTGCCAAAAATAAAAAAAAAAAAGTAACCCCTTCTGTTGGTGATCTAAGTCCATCCTAGCACATATGCATGCGTATGCGGGGACCAAGCCCGAGAAAGACAAAAGACTCTCATATGTAATTACCCAACCTTTCAAATAAGAAAGCAAACCCAAGGATTGTGCTGCCTGCAGGCTTGGGTAAGGGCGCATGAACCCTACGGGCCATCGGCTCTTTACTTTATGCGAGTTGAACTGGAAACTACTTCTAGAAAAAATAAACCTCTCTGTCTTCTCTTCGGAAACAGCAGCTTGCTTCTCCTGAGTCTTCATCGGTGAATGCAATTATAAAGTTTTTTCTCTTAAGGCAAAAAAGTAGACTGATTGCCAATCTTCCGAGAGTAGCTTCCTTCTGTCGAAGTGGGATCAGCTTAAAAATCCTCTGCAACTACGATAGGGTTCCTTACGGTTCTTGGCATGTATCGCCCAAGTTGAGATATTTCATAGCAACTTTACATAATTTACATATAATTTAACGAATGAAATATCCCATGAAAAAGGGACCTCATATATTACGAAATTTCTATAAAAATACTAGCATAAATTACTTGGACCACCAAAAGCATCGGGTTCATTGACTTTTTTTACAAACAATGGATCCCTTTCACTTCACTCGAGGTTGAGACATGAAAGACTCGAGCCAGTTTAGTATTAGTGTAAGTCGGATATTGCCAGTGAGCCACGTGCTCTAAGATCAGGGAACTACAGACGACAAGCCTGTAAATAACCGTAGCTGAAACAACCACTCATCTTTGGCGAGCCTACGCTACTTCCCCCTTTATAGTAGAGTATGGAGATAGCGAGCAAGTGGTTCGCGTCTTTCTTCCGTATCTAGTCAAGGACTAGCCTTTCTCTTCTCGCCTACATACTTTCTTTCGCAATAAGGTATTGCCCATGCAAGGTCCAAACCAACCCTGCTACTTAGAATTCACCCCCCTGACATGCTCTACACATACTAAAGAAGATATTTTTTTTTATTATATAATCACAGGATTCATACTAGCTAGTGTAGTCAGTAAAGGGGCCCAGAGATTATTCCAAGCACAACTGCTCCTGAGATTCATTCTGGGAAAGAAGTACAATCATCCTATCTCTTTACCTATAAGATAGTGTATTTCACCTTACAAGTAAGAAAACAGTATAGGAAAGAAGTCTCTTATCTTACGGCTAGATCTTTTTCATAAAAAAGTTTTGCGGATACAGATGATGGTAAAGCCCGAGGGACTGCTCCAGTTATGGAAACGGCGTAAACTTTAGGATATAGCATAAAGAGAGAAAGCGTCAGTCAGTATATAAGACAAGACAGTAGGTATGTTAAACGCAGATCCTGTGTAGGGGCTCTTTATAATACATAAGAAGACTGCCTTTGAAGAAGTTTTCCTACGAACACTAGTTAGCGGTACAAAAAGGCCCATTAAAGCGTCTAGCAGTAGTATTCGCGTATAATATGGAAACCCGCCAAAGCTTAAGATAGATAAAACGTGAAATAGGGCACTTCTATATTATAATTAGAATAGACAAATATATTAAGGAAGTTTATTAAAGCTCATCGCGGATAGTACGGTTAAGGCTTGGCTCAAAGCGAATTAGAATAAAGACTGGAAAGATTGCTCCAGGGTTGCTAGTTTAGTTACTTACTTGTTAAGAGCTCATAGGGTTTTTGCATATCTACCTAAAGAACCCTCTCTTTCTTATACTATTTGACCACGAAAAACGACATGAAACGGGAAGTTTACCAATGAAATCGACACAAATATGGCACCGCTCAACCCTAACATCCGGCATCAAGCAAAGAAATTTTTACACTGGATGCCCTTATTCCATCTTGAGAGAATGAGATTGATCGGTCAGAAGCAAAGGCCATAACAAAGACAATATAAAGAAGACATGCAAAACGGTTATTCCCAGAAAAAAGATGCAGCTCTTTTGGCTCGAATGCAAGATAATTCTAGGTTCAAATGTACCAGGCTCATCAAACGGAGACTTTTCCTTTGGAGACAGACAGGCGGAGCATTTGACTGAGCGCGGCTTCCTTTCACTCGTTCAATATGTTATCCCTGCGTAAGCGCCCACTAGCTCGGAGCAACAGATGGATTGAAAGAAGAGGCCTTGACTAACAAAGACAGTGTGTGATTATGCACTCTCGACCGACTTCAAAAATGTACCTAATTTACACGAACCTATAAACCCCGCGTACTCTCTAATCTATGTTCTAGTTCAACTCTCGCTACATTCATTGTAGAAAGCCACATGCTTCAATGCATTATCCCACCTTTCGTACCAATTTATTTGAATCTCAACGGACATTTTTTACGAAATCGATATAGGAAAATAAAGGATCAATCGGAAAGAAGCCCTAGTAGCAAGGACCCTCAAAGACCCCCTTCTTACCTTTTTTCTTACAGTTGAGGAAGTGACGGTTGATGGAAAGAAGTTGGATGTAAGGAAACAGAAGGGAAGAAACTTATGGCCAAAGGCCTTTTACTGAGCATTTTTTTTCCACGTATTGTGACATTGTTCTCGGAGGTAGTCGTATTCTATTGGATGAGCTTTTGAATAAAAAGAAAAGAACGAAGGGGTCGCCCTTTATCACTTTTAGGGCAGTATAGTTTAAAATGTCCGGGGTATGTCCCTCGATACCTTGACAGCAGAGTTTAGGATAGGTGCTAATTAAACGTTAAATGGCCCTTAGTCTTAACTTTCTATCATTGCTGTATCACCGTAAATCCTGCTTCTTGAACAGCTACATCTTATCTTTTAAGACGATCTTTCTAAGTACCCATTGTATCACTTGTGCTTGCATGCTTATCTGCGGCTTTCCTTGACTCGTACTCTATCTAAATATAAACAGATCGATCTCGGGAAATCAAAAGGAAAGAAAAAGAAATTGAATAGCCTATAGTTTTGAAACATCGTGAACTGGCTACTGAGATTCCCGTCGCTCCTTTCGAACTGAAAAGAAGTGAATGTGCTTCTCCTCTCATCCCCCTTCTTTACGCTCATTGGAAACTTCGCTCACTCGTTCCAACAAACTCTTATACAGAACAAAGGAGCAGGCCTATTATGAGTTGACACAAAGAGGTACTGAAGAAATGATTTGACCAATGGAAGTAGAACTTTCGATTTATATAAAGAAAGACTTAGCATGAAGGCGCAAACCTAAAAGATAAGATTGAGATTGGGATCTTTTCCACATCTTAAAGGAGGATACTATCCGCTGCAAGGATAGCTTCATATTTTTCTAAATATGAGATTCGTCAGATGCGGATGAGAAGATTTTCAACAAAATAAAGGGGGATCAATTCTCAGGTTAAAGTCAACGGTATCAATGTCAATATCGGGAATTTTTTGATATCTCAGCATTTGATGAATCTGAAAGTAAACAGTCAAGATCTCACCTCTTTTCTTCACTCACTAACTGGCTTGCATTTTCATTCTTCAGGTTTGACATTTGAAAAGAGCCTCCTAAGCCCATGCTAGGCTTTGACTCTGCCAGAACACCTTATCCTATTATATTCGAAATTTTTCCTATTTTAGACTTTGATCGCTGAACCCGATCCAAGGCAGCTCCTATAATCCTGTATCCTATTACTTTTTTTAAGGATTGAACTTCATTAAAAGAGATAGCTCGGTCCAATAGAATAAGAACAATAGTAGTGCAGTATATAATGAGACCTTTAGACACTCATCTTTCCTTTTGACCCTTATCTTAATTTGGCATTCTATGATAAGAGTACTGTTTTTTTTAACAAATGCTCAATCTGGAGACAAGGGCTTAGCTCGTTCTATTGTCCTTAACTTCCTGTCCTTTCTTGTAAACTCCGCTACTTAGATGTCTTAATTCGTCGAGGACATCCTTGCCTAGTCCACTCACATTCGCTCCTTTCTCTATATATGCTATTTAACGCTATGTCTGCGCTTATTAAATTTCATTAGTCAACTACGTTGCTAAGGTAGATGCTACGCCTTAGGATTTTCATTCCTGTTTTCATATCAAATACGAGACTGAACTCCCTTTCGGATATTTAAAAGATCTTTTAAATCAGGAGATAAATCCACATGCACAAGCCAAAAAATTCTCCTCATTAGATAACATCTATTATGAATCCTTTTATTATAAAAATAGATATGTTGCGATCGTATCCGTAAATCATATATCATCAGTGAAACACCCTTATCTTTTACCCGTTCCCTGAATTTCAAATTGAGCATATCCAAGCTGACTTACCGCTTTCTTCACCTGCTAACAGAACCCAAATCTGATTGAACTTCGGACATAGTCCCGTGGGCCTCTTCTTTTATCTTCAGTTTCATGTCAGGAAGAGGAGCTAAAGGGCCGAAGGCACCCGTAATAGTATAGAAAGTGGGTCATCTTGCAAACATACTTGCTTTGTGTCCAATCTGTCTATTCACTCATTCCTCGAACCGATCCACCAATCATCCCATACCCCCTTAGTGCACCTACCTAACCTGCTACTGAACTGCATTCCTAATAAATAGGGATCCGTGGGGGCTTATTTTTATTCTTAGATCTATATATTAATCAGACTAAGGGGCTAAGCCTAAGCGATTTTTCTGAGGAAGATACCGGTGAATAAATTTCATTTGGAGCCTGTTCTTGGGTAAGTCCCAATTGAGACCTTTCTTTGGCTCGTTACATACAGAAAGTCATCTTTATGAGCATTCTTCGGAGTTAAAGCCTCACATCAAAGCCTGATTTTGAGATAGGATAGGAGCTCTAAGTCCTAGCGTAGTCAGGAAGAGGTTTACTTGCTCGCCATTCAAGCGGGAAAACTAGAAACTATAGTCCACTCGAACCGGAGTCCATGCTTACGGGGCCTCTTCCTTAGAGTTTGTTATGGGTGTTTACGCTCTTCGAGTTGGAATCCTCTTTTGCTGAAAGATCTATATCATCTGGGGTGAAAGGCCCTTCTTATTAGACTTCTCAGAAAGCTCAAAAAAAAGGTCACAAGCTAAGGCGGCCCCAAGGTAGTGGTAGGCAGGGCTTTGCGCCTACTTTTGAAATATAGGAGCTTGTTCTAGTTACAGAGGGAGCAAGTGAAATGTGGCAAATTGAACATTTGATGCAAGTGCAATATTGCTTGTGTGAGGAAGACTAATGCCACTTCTCCTCATTCAAGGGAAGCCAAAGCACTCTTTTATAATGCTTTTCGTAGGTTTTATAGAAAAAAAGTTTCACTCGCTTGGCACCTCTTTTTTTGTTTTCAAACCTGTTGCCGCTGCTAGTCTAGTCTCAGTGGCACTTGACCAAGACGCTAGTTTGCTTGGGGACCCTCACGGCTAACCACCTCTCACTTTCTGATCGCACTGGCGGCTCTTTCTGATTGGACTGAAACTCCTGCACCTTTCCAACTACTCAAGCTTGAAAGATAGGTCTACCAAACTGCGCTTTTGCTGAAATAAAAGTAAATTGAAGATAAGAATCTCTTTTTATCTTATTCTCGCGGAGCATTTCGTTTAGTTATTTCATTGAATTTCCCAATGTAGACCAAGGACGAAGACTCATCACAAGGATGCTTGTTTTCATTTGATTATTTGGAGCCCGTGCTGACCCTTAAATAATATAATATTATAAGGGACCTCTCTATAGAGTATGTTTTGATACCATAGGAGAAGAGAGCCCGTATCAAACGTGACATTAAAGAATGGAAGCTACGTAATGGATGCCCAGGATGTCTATAAACGCGCTTGTTTGATTGGCTTCCTTAATAGGTGTGTGGATTTGACTTATGGTTCAACAAGGTATATAAAATATATGGCTTTTCTGACGCTAGATAAAGGGGTGGCGCGCCTCAGGGGTCAAAGATACGGAATATGATCGGCGAACTCCTCCAGGATAATCTCATGCAGGGGTAGCTCTTATTGGATTGGCTTTTCCGTAAAACTAGGAATATAGCTTGCGATTGATCCTATTTTAATTCCTTTCATAGAAGGCTTTTTTTTTTTATGTTAATTGTAAAGTTTTCCGGGGGGTCCTTCTACAAGAATGGCATTTAGTACTGGCTTCTATCCTAGATGCCGGCTCAGTACCAGCGGTTAGCAGCGAGTCGAGGGCTTCACTTCTCACGCTGCGGATAGTGTGTGTGATTCAAGGATATTAGCGCAAGCAGATATAGCAATTCCACCTTTCTCTCTTATCAAAAATTGGTATCTCTTGCGGGCGGAACGTATGTCGCGAGCCTGTAGTTACCAGCTCTTCCAGAACGTAAAATTCACTCGTTCCTCTCGCCCCGGAAAAAAATGAATAAGATAATTAAAGGGTGATTTTACGGCAGAGGGACATGCCAGCGAGTAAGACTTTTGATATTCTGGGGAAGACTCGACCAAAGGTATAGGAAGAAGAGAGGGAGGGTTTCCGGCTAGTGGAGGTCTCATCACCCTAGGGCACTGGTGTCCTTGAGAATCGTAGCTTTTCATATCAATCATAGAGCAGTCAGATGAATCAGTTAGTGAATGCGATAAGAACAGAGGCTAGGGTTGGGAAAGCAGGAAGTAAATTTATATCTCTAAAAGAAAGGAGCGGAGCCTATAGAGAAAAGTCAGGCTTAATCCAACCACCAGTTCCCTTGCAGCTAACTTGTTGTGAGTGTGCCTTGTTTTAATACAATCTCAATCAAGTCTCCAGCATTGCTTTACTCGATTTAAGTTTCATAATTACTAGACTAATCTCGTTATCTGCCTTTCAAAAATTCTTTCCCCCTTGCATAGCTTGGGCAACCTTCTCTGTTAGAAGGTTACCGCTCAACCGATTCTCTCTCTCCTGAATTCCCGTTTTGAATTTAAAATGCTCATTAAGCTTAAAGTTTGACTTTTGAATTAGATTCTTAAAATTGAGATTCAATCTTTCTTTATTTAACCTCTTTTTTTATTTAATTTGATTTAAGCAGGATGCACCTTACCTTAGTAGCCGGCTTTGTCTTCTTTACTTGTATGTAAGAAGAGCAGCAGCTATGGTTCCCGTGCCTGATATGAGAGGGGCTTCCCTTATTGATTGCCCGAGAAGGTAAAGTTCAGAATCTGTTCTAGGGAGTTTACTAGCTCTCAACAGCTGGAAAAAAGGTGCATTAACAACTAGCTCGATAGGGCAAAGTTGGCTCGTTGGCTCGACCATTCGGTATAGGTTTCCTCTGGTGCGGCTTCCTTATCTTCATTCATTCTTGGACTCATTCTCTTCCTATGAATCTATGTCAAGGTCAAGGCAAGGTTATGCAATCCTGAGGACACTCGCCCTGCCTTACTATTCTTTAACTACGCTCGCCCATTCGGAAGATCTTGTCCTTTACTAGTGACTTTCTCTTCATAGCCGTACTTTTATTCTACTAAAAAAGTTGTATCAAGCACCAGGGAAGAAAAGGGGCATGAATGCTATTTGAGCTAGTTTGAGAACTCTTAGGTTTAAGCTAACGTACGTCAATACGCTTTTAGGAGCGGGGAGGTGGATTTTAAAAGAAATCCTTTCAAGAGAATTTATTGGTGGAATCATTACTTCTGTCCGTAGACGAAAAAGAAAAATTGAGGGGAAGTCAAGAAATTCAAGTATCGGGCTTTTCTTTATAATTTTTTTTTGTCTAAAGGGGGGTAAATTGGGTGAGACGTGATAACTGGGCTGCATGCAGCTCTAGTAATAGATGCGTTGGTTAAAGCAGCTAGTGTTGGTGGAAAGAAAGGTATTCCATAGTCATACTAAGGGAATTTCCTAACAACGGGTTTCGCGCTCTTCCACGCGATCTATATCTTCCTGCCCTTCCTTTTATTAATATCAATGCCAATGGTAGTTTCCTTTTCTCTATGAGAAATAAAAAAGATCTTTCAGGTCTTCATCTACAGCTGGAAGGGAAGCCACTTTGACGCGTGACATGAAAAGAGCGCGTTTCAGGCGAAAGATACGTAACGAGTATGTATGCAAGCATATCAAAGTATGTATGTAGCGAGGAAGTTTTTACAGACATAGCAATATCAGCTAAAGCTCCAGTTACTGTCGTGGCTCTTTTTCCCTTACCTTATGTGAAAAAAATCAGCACCTTCCCTTCCTCTGGGTCTGTTAAGGGATAGACTAAGCCAGCTCTTCTAACTATACATAGTAGCTTCGCCCCTTGTGCTAGTTCTAGGATTAGGATCAAGGGAGTTTACTTGCTCGACTAAGAAAGATAGGGTGGGTTGGTCGAGTCAGCTTGACTCTTCTATATATTTTTTAAAATATTTTTTTTTTTTCAAAGGACTTCGCGCCTCTCTTCCTCTCTCGTTTTGGTTGGAAAGATGTCTACCTCGGCTTCGGCCGTATGCCCATTTGCCTAGCATATAGAAAGGCGAGCCTTGATCTAATATGTGGTGGGGGATTCCCTGACTTAACTTAAGCCACAGAAGAATTTTCATGAGCAGTATCTGTTTCTCGAACAGGATCAAGAACAGGAGAATGAGAACAGCAAGCATTGGCATATGGAGAAGTGATCCTTCAGTACAAAAAGAACTTTTCGCTTTGAGAATGCCGTTTCCAGCGCTCGTCTCCGATGGGATCATCAGATTAAATCCTTGTTGACCGAACGAGTGGAGCGGGCGAGGACCGGTAGAAGACTAAGTTAAGGAAGTTCCGGACGTTTCATACCTACAACTTTCAAAAATCTCTGTTCCAAAACCCCAAGGTTGCTGAAGCGGTTTCAGCCCTAGTATTTTAATATTGGAAAGAAGGGTCCCTTTAATTATATAAAGAATCTTAATCTTTATTTACTTGTGGGGGACCTCTTTTTCTTTTAAACCCTCCTTTTGTTTGAGTTGTGCTGTTAACATCAGCCCTGTCCCTTAAAACAAAGCTTGCCTAAAAATCTTTGTAACAAGGATCCTACGCCTTTTACCTACCCTGGCTGCTAAAGAAAGAGATGCGTCAGCCCATGTAAAAAAGCAGAAAAGAAAGAGGAAGCATTTCCAGATAGAGAAGGAAAATTCAAAAAAACAAGCATCATCTTTATCTTTCTCAGTTATTCCTAGCATAGTTCTCAGAATCAGTAACGGATCCCGATTCATAATATGCGGATAGCAGATAAGAGAGGTCTCATTTCTTAGATAAATATGCCATTTAACTTATATAACCAATCCGGGATCGCCTAAGTTCAAGGGTGGGTTAAATTATTCTTTCCAAAGAGAATAAAATAAAAAGGAGCCAGTCTTTCGGAGTACTAATCAATCGAAAAAAGAGAGGATTGGGTAAACTTACTTTCTATTCGCCAGCCAAGCGGAACCAATCCTGATGCGCATTCTGAGATTTAAGGACTAGTCTTTTAGTGTATAATAAGAAGAAGAATGAACTTGCTCGGGTTTAAACGCGTGCGGTAAAATCCCGTTTTACTTAGGCAAACAAAAAGTGGGTCAAGCAAGTCATACGGAGACTTATCATACTAAGAGGACATTTAGTAACAGAGTCATGTCTATTTGAGGGCTAATGGACCCTTAGCGACTACTTCTGAAACAGCTACACCACTACAATTTGAAAAGGGGGTTGATCTTCCATTCTTTGGACATAGACAAAGAAAGATAAGATCAGACCTCGGTTACGGATTACGGGAAAAAGGTGTGAGATGTGATAGCTCCAAGGGGGATAAGATGCGCCTTCAGTCTTATTACAATATAATTAGAAAGTTCGACCCTTTATTTTTCGATGTACGCTAGTAAAAGAAGTAGTCCCCGCGGTAGATATCTTTACTAGGGAATCTCCAGAACAAGATCCATTTTAATCTAAATTACGAGAGCAATCTCTAGATCTACCGGATGATGCAATCGAAACATTTCCAGTCAAAGATGAATCGGATAAAGGTTCCTTGGATGATCCAGCTTAGGATGGGGAAGAAGGTGCTGCAGATGATCATGATGCGGATGAAGTTGTTTTGTCCATGTCGAAGAAGCACTTGTTGTTGATGGAAAGAAAGGTCCCACCTATTATAGTGATATCAATTAATCCTTATATTGCTTGCCTGGTTACTACTTTTATAGACCATCCCTACCCATTTTACAGAAGAAAAAAAGACTCGAACGAATGCAAAGAGGGTATAGCCAGGGGGAACCCAAGAGCAAGCGGCTGTTTAAAGACTTGCTTGACCAAAGAGAAGTCGCATCTTGACCAAAGTAAAATAAAAAAACTCTTCCCAAAAGGAAAGGTACCGGAGCAGTCAAAGGAATAAGATGCTATTAGGCGGGTCTTTCGTGAGGAAAAATTCAGTATAATAATTTACAGTCGAAGAAGTAGGACCATCGGAGGAACGAGCGAAACGGCTTCAAACGAATTGGCAGTTCCGCCTGATCAATCCACGTGACCGTGCTAAAAAATCCCGGAGGATTCTATTCTATAGGCGAATTTCCGAGAACCTACTTTATGGGCAGGACCAAACGATGCATCTTAATACGTAACAACTCTCTCTCTATAATAGAACCGATTTGCCACGGGTTCCGCGGGAATTTATTTAACAATGGACAAAGGACAACCCTTTCTATCTAGGATAGAACCACCTTGATTGGGCAAAAGTCACATCTTAAGCCCAGCCTGTGCATTTGAAAAGAGCCCCCCCCAGCTAGCTACTTCAATTTCTTCTTCCTCCGATCTCGCTGAAAAAAGCTTTTTTCTCTTGAATCCGCTTTCGCCCCCCTTTTTATGGAAAAAAAGAATCATTCTGCCGGAAAAGCAGAAAGGGAGGTTTCTTAGTCTTCCTTTTATGAGAGCAGTCAAATCAAATAGGGATCTCAGAGCCTGTTTACCTAATATTAGTGTCTTTCTAACGAGTCTGTTGGCGAAGCTTAATAAACACATAGGCTTCATCTCATATCTAATTAGGGAGCAGCAGCATCAGTCTTAGCTGCAGGTTTGGCCCGAGAGTCGTTCCCTTGTTCGGGAGCGAATGGAGCGAACGAGTGAATGCTTTGAAAGATCTCGAGCTGAGAGGTAGAACTCGAATATAAGTATAGAAGAGGGGAGAGGAAGTAAGAGCCAAGAAACGAGTAATGTAGATCCGACCGTTGCCGTATTAAACCCCCTTTTCGTTTTAGAGGGTAAGTGCCTTATTCATCAGGAAGAAGCAGGCTTTGGGCTAGTTATCCCCTTTAATGAGGTTTGAGCAAAAGAGATGAAGTGAAGCGAGGTGGAAAGACTATGCTTGCACCATACTTTAGGAGATTAAAGAAAAGAGTCTGACTTTTGAAAAGAATCCAAGCCGGGGGAAGCCCTTCCAGAAAGAGAAGAAGTGTAGGCTTTAGCATAGCAAGAGCCAGATTAACCTTCAGATGCAGACTTTGCTGCCCACTATTAAGAGAAGTCGGTTCGAAAGACATCGTTCGCCTTGTAAGTCAAAAGTTGGTCCCGGTTCACTTCGTAAGTTAGGCAAAAGGCACTTTTCGACCAAGTCATACAGAATTAGGGGGCTGCGGCGGAATCTTTGTCAACAACCGTCTTAGTAGCAGGGCTTTTTTTTTTCTTTTCAAATGAACGAGCGAGTGCAGTATACGCTCCATGGAAGACTCGCATCTTTATTATAACAAATATAGGGTAGAGAGCTAAGAGAGTAGAACGAAGAACGAGTAGGAAGCTCGTTTTTTCTTTTCCGGGGTCAGGTCACAAATGAAAGAAATCTCAGGCGATTAGCTTTTGATTCTAGGATAGAAAGATCATAAGGGAAGAAAGACCCTAAACATACACATGCTTATTCTTAGCGCTTAAGCTCTGCTTTATATAAAGACATCATTCTCGGTTTATTCTTCTAGTAATGTCCACCATATAACTAAGTCTAAATCTCACTCGTCCCAAACCAAGGTGCTTTTTCTTTAATCCTTGCTTACCTAAGACAGTATTATTTTACAAGAGATGCATGCTTTCATTGAAAGATTTCAACAGTTTAATCGATCAAATCCGCTGAGAATCCCTCTGAACAACGAGACTAACTATTGGAATCTTTCGAGTTTAAGTTAGTCTTCATTGCTTACTAGTAAATAATCTAAGTTTCTTTTAGCAGGGTCGAAATGCGCTTGCTTGGGTTAAGCTTGCTTGCTTCGACGAATGGACAGGTAGATTTCTTTGAATCGTTGGGCAATTATGTCTTTAAAGCCTTTATTTGACAGCTAATATCTCACTTATCATATGAAACTATACCACTAAGATAAGAATGGGCCCTTTCTTTGGGGCGCATCTTAGGTCCGAAGGAGTTCGACCGGAGGGATGAGGAATGAGGTTAAGTTGTAGGTTAAGCAGGTGAGCTATGTGAAGTAAGGAAGTGAAATTGGCTCGACTGTTAAGAAAAAAGGTATAGGCGTGGGATGGTAGGCTAGATCGCTTAAATGTGGTTTTCGAACCGAGGGTCACACATGATATTTGTTTGACTCGCGCGGAATCCTTCTTACATATCTTCCGTACCAGGCTCGGGTGCCACAAAACCTACGGCTAGTGGTAAAAAGTCTGTGGTTGGCGACTAGCTTGATCATATAGATTATTGGGTGGGTGGACGAAAGAAGTAAACTTATATGATGGGCAAACCTACACTTCTTCCCTTTTATAGGAAAACTGGTGAACAAGTCCCTTATTCTTCTTTGTGAGGTTTCTTGATCTCGCTGTTAAATTTGGAAGTTTTCTTATAAATCTTGGTAATACCAGAGGTAAGATCATTGTTAAATTCAATTGCCCCCATTTTTAACAAGTTCTATGAGGGATTCCTCTTGTCTCCTGTTTCTTATTTGATTTTTTAGTCTATTGTGCAGTTGTAGCACCTGTGCTTGCTTTTACCTGGGCAGGAATAGATAGATGCGAGTTCGTTTTATTTTATAAGTTAAGTAAAGCGCTTAAGTCCAAATTATCTTTCCCAGTGCCATTGTAGAATGTATGTTGCTTGTCCTGATTCTAAAAAAGCAGGGGTGTTCACACCTCCTGCCCTGGGTCAAGTAAGTTAGGTGAAAGGGCTTCTAATTCTTATGTGAATATTTCATCCTTTTATCTTTCTCCAATCACGGGGCATCTCCGCCAATCTAGTGAGACAAATAACCTTTTGGCATCAGTATCTGATCTGGGCATAGTGAGAGCGCCTTCGGAGTTACCGGCATTGAATCTTTCTCAGAAAAAAGAACATTTGAAAGGAAGCCCCAGCCAAAGAATGAGCTGCATCTCTCGAGCCTATGCCTTTAAACTGGAATTGCTCCTTCCTCGCGGTTAGAAAGGGACTAGTCAGACGAGGGCATCAACTAGACTTTCCTAGCCTTGATCGAGCCTTGCTTATGATTCCACCAAAAACTATTACGATTCTACTACCTAGGGCTAACCTTGTGTTTGGCTTGTCCGTGAAATAGAGGGTAAAGCCGCAAATATTATACAGGGGAATTCTTATCACGCAAGCAAAAGTCTTGAGACCTCTTCCAAACCGCATTCGTTCTAAAAAGAAGTACAGTCATGAGATGAGGAATACAGGGGTGAGTTCACTGGAAAAAGACGAGAAGGCTCTACTCACTCGTTATTAATCTAAAAAGGATTGGAACCGAGCCCAAGCAAGGGTAGGATTTAGAAGCGAGCATCAGGTTCTCAAGACGGAAGCCCCTCGTATCAAGATCCTCCGATGAGGGGAAGAATCCCACGATTTACCGCTTAAAGCAGAACCAACGCCAGCAAGAAGATTAGTTCTTTACTTGCCAGAAGCAGAATCAATCTTTCCATTTGGTGGTGATGGAAAGGGAAGAAAATTATCCCCTTTTACCATCTTTCTACCCTATGCATCCTTTTATTGTTAGCGGTGGATGCCTGAAAGATCTTAAATGCGGTTTTTTCTTATGCCTTAAAAGCTCCTCCTGGCGAAACGAATAAAACACATGGCATTGGCTCGGTTCGGGTTAATTCCCAGTGTCCCGAGGTTCATTTAAAAGATAAGGAGGCGTCTTACGGACAAAGTTTACTCGCAGGTTTAGTGGGTGAGTTATGTGAAGTAAGGATAAGGCCTGCCCTTGGTTTGGCCAACTCTTATGGATAGGCCCTTTCTTTCCACCGACTATAGATAGACACAGCTATTTATGATCACAATAATAATTACCTTTCCAACTACTCAAGCTTGAAATGCAGGCCCACCAAATGTGGTGTCTTTCACCCACTTACTTGGGGAATTCTCACTTATTTTCGCGCAGTTATATAGATATTTCGGGGTATGAAGACAAGGATTTATCCCAGTTCTTCCCTCGCCGCATAACTCTAACCTGACCCGAAGCGCGTGCGAGGTTGGATTCTTTCGAGCGTATTTCGCGTTCAAAAGCAAGACATATTTTTTCCATGATTGCAATCTTTTTTTCATAATCCTTAAACACACACAGAAGGAGTCTCTGGCTTCGCCTGCTTTTTTCTTTTATATGTTACGTTTGGATAGTCTCTTCCTATTCTTTCTTATAATTATATATGGTTGAACATACAAGGACTGGCCTGTCTTTGCATCATGTGAATAAGATAAGAGAACGGCCTCAGCGATCACTATGCTATATAGGGTAGGCCGAAAGACTTTGACCTACTTTGAGTCAGGATAAGGTCAAGTGCTTTAATCCGTCTTTAAGGAAAGTACGAATCTCCCTTTCGATCATCGTTCTTCGACGGTACCGGCCTCATATTTCGATTCTCAAAGTGAATAAAGCTTCAAAACTTTCTTAGCAGGATTAATCAAGTAAATTCCATTCCATATTGATTGATAGTAAATAGGTTCTAAAAGAAAAGGAAGAGACTTGGTTTCTTACGCTTCAGCTGCAATTGCGTAGTCTGGACCAGCGGGAAGGGAATCTGAAAGGCAACCCTGTTATTTGTTACGTTCGGATCGAAAAAAAAAAATATCCGGAATCTTGTGAATGAGTCTGTGTTACCACTTTACCAAGTCTGATTGCTTTTTTTTTTATTCAATCTTTGTATTTGCTAAAGCTGCTTCATTTCATGTGGTTTGGGAGCGTGTCAGATTGATAGAATGGTCGCTTTCAAGGATTTTGATGATGAAAACTGCTATCCGTAGCAGCCTCGGGAACATCTCAAACACGACAAATTCAATATTTAAAAGATCAGGGGTTTTAAATCCTTTTAATTAGGTATCAGAATGCCTGCCCTAATCGAAATCTAAGAAATCTAATGCTACGTGAGAAACCATCGCCGTTGTTCGAGACAAACTATATGATAAGGATTCATATGATTTCTTACCAGCCCAAAACCATGATAGGCGTTTTTAGACCAAAGACAAACCCTGCAAAACACTACAACGGTCAAGGGTAAAGCAAGATATCCCTGCTGTTGACAAATGAAAATCTTAGAATCCATCTTTGTGCAAAGATACTTTTTAAAGGCCTATTGACTCATTCTTTAAGAGAAAGTCAACAAATGAAAGAGCTGGCTCGTAACAACCCTCTCCGCCGAAAGAGCACTTATGAGGCAAAAGGCACGAAAAAGACCAGGTTTAGTCAAACTTGTTAGGCTTTTCTCGAAAAGCTTACATTCTTGCTTTTGACCTATTGAATTGTGAAAAGTGAGGTTTGCCTGTGATTAAAAAGTCTAATATCGCTGGAGCGAGCTGGAGTGAGGAAGACTAATAGACTTAACCTATTATCCATTTAAAGGGTACGGGGCGAAGAACGAGAAGGAAAGTGGCTTTGGACTTGAAGTGAAGGTACTTTCTTAGTAAAGGGAAGTGTATTCCACTGGAAGAAGGTACTTAAATACCATAAGAGTTGAATAGCCATCCGTAACCAACTTTTTGAAACGTACCCAACCAACAGTAGAGCTACCTCATCGGAGGTTCTTATGGTTTCCGCCGATTAAAGGTAAAATAAATTAAAAGAAGGGAACAAGACACACTGGTAAGACAACTACTTAGATTCCTTCTGTTCTTTAGATTTGATATAGAAATGAAATGTGATTCAAAGTCTTTCCGCGGAGTCATCGCAAACAACAAAGCCAGCTACTGAGGTTGCAAGAGAAGAATGATCACAGGGCATTGAGTCCATTAATTGGTCTATATGGTAAGACAGCTCCTGGCAAATATTTTACTGACAAAGAAAAGAGTCTTTTACGGAAATGCGCTTTGTCAACGTGAGAAAACGGGGGAATTACTTCTCCACGTCTTTTACATCTGTTTCGATCCTATTTTAAGCAGGAAGAAAGAAAGCTCTCGACCTACCCGTTAGTTATAAGTTATCAAAATAAAAGTAAAAGCGAGAAGTAATTGTAAAACAAAAGGTGGTTTAAACTTCCTCGGGGATGGAATTCGTAAGCTTATCTTGTAAGGTATTTTGCATATAACTCTTAAGGAAAGGAATAGACTCGCTTATCTAAAATCCCGAAAGGCACAGTGATAAGGTCCCCTTTTAAAGTACTCGCGTGTAAAGGCAGTTATGTCTTTCTCCAACCTTTTTTTTCCCAACTCCCGATCAAAAGAGGTATTAGTTGAGACCAATCAGAATAAAAGATGAAAAAAGATAGATCCCAAAGTGGTAGCAGACGGGAAAGTAGCTAGAGTTCTACCAAATGGTGCAATCGAGGTTTTTGCTTTTGAATTTTAAGTTGAAGGTGAGGCCGATTACCAAGAAGATACAAAAAAGTTTAGAAGTAGCAGATGCGATGCAACCAAAGATGCGGTGTACGGCGCAATTTGCCAGAGCTAGAAAGGGGTCTTATGGAAAAGCTTTCTTCTTCCAACCAGGTAACTACTACTGCTATCTTTTAGCAAGAATCCTTCTTTCTGGTATGCCCACCCGTAACACTCGTTCTAGCCTTTCTTTCATACCCATCTCTTTCAACCATTAAAAAGAACTGGGCAGATTTTTGCAAAAAATTCGAGGGATGGTTCTCATGCAATCGATAATAAGTTTAAAAAATATAAGATCTTGCGTATTAAATAGAGTAGGCCCCCACAGGTCATTCGTTTCATGCGCTTCCTTGCAAAAGAGAGCCATAAACTGCGGCTATCTTTGACCGAATACACTTACATGCCAACAGGCTTACTTGCTTACCTTGCTCACTTCCTATCATGGTAGCTGGAGAGGGGTTTGCCCTTTTAATTCCTTCTTGTGTGTGGGGAAAAAGGTGCCCTACTCTCGCTACTTTACTTTGAACCTTTAAGGATTAGGAGAACTCGTTTCATCTCTTCCACTCGATCCATAAACTCAAGACTCCTTCCGTAGATCTTATCCAAGTGTCCTCGTCGCCCCTTTCAAGAGTCGGAGAAAGGTTTTCGATTGAAGAAAGAAGCAGCTGATCCGGAAGCAGCTTTGTCAGATGATGTTGATGGAAACAAAAGAGAGCAGGCTTGTTCAAAAACTTTACCAAGCGTTTAATTCTAAAATCTCGTGTGAGAGTATCTAATCCTACTATTTAATATATAGTAGTAGCCGTCGACCCGACTTCATCTTTCTTACCTGCCCGGGAAAGCTTCTCTTTTTCTTAAGGAAAGCTGCGTCGAGGCCGAACGGGCGAATGAATCTTTGGTTTCGAGAAATCTTTGATTTGATACCTTGCTAATTAATCCTCGTAGATTCCGAAATGAAACCTAGAGCCTCCTTACCCCAAAGCTTTTTTAAATTTTTCTTGATCTTTAAAAACGGGTGCCAACGGCTGGCGTGAGAAAGAATTATCTTTACTTGTAAGAAAGACTGAGTATGATAGCATACGGTTGAGGAAGAGCGTGGCTTTTTTCTGTTTTTTCTCTATCTGACTCATTGTTTTAGCTTCTAACTCTCCTACCGTTACAGCTCGTATTTCAGACAAAGAGGAGAAAGAAACAAGTGCACTTCACTTCTTTCCCCTTTTACTAGCTGTTCATGGGCGGGTGGTCAAAACATAGGAAACGCCTTTCCTTGTCTATCCAATCAGGAACCTGCTCCCGGAAGGTTAAGGGTTTGACTTTAAGCTTTCCAGCCAGAATAAGAAAGGAATGAAGACCTTGTAGTCTATGATAGGAGACAGACGGAGAAGAAGGTCCAGTTGGCGAAGAAGTTTAATATGCCCAGTTTCCTCTCCTATAGCTCTCACATTCTTTTACTTTTATGATATGAAAGAGAAAAAACTATTTCAGGGATTGGCTCAAAACGAATTCCCCACACGAGACGACTTTATCGAAAGAAAAGAAAGGTCTACTCTGACCCTACCCGTTCGAGGTATGACTCAAATATTTAAATCCTCAAATGTGGCTTCATATTCCATGTAACGTGAGGTGGTGTGCTCCCTTGACTATAAAAAGCAGCTTCGGTCATAGTACAAAAGGGAGCTCTTTAATTTTATTGTACTTTAGTTCTTTTTTTATTATTATTACTCTCCGGAGGACACACCCAGTAGAGTCTACACAAAGCGACTTGGGCCAATTAATTAATAAAATAATAACAAGTAAATACCCTTAGTTGGTCTCGAAGAGCGCCTCATTAAAATAAGACTATTATAGGAAAAGCACGGGTGCATTATACGAGAGAAAGAATGTCACGTAGTCTCATGATGAGGTAAAGGAAATAGCACTTTAGAGTACGTTTATACTATGCTACGTCCTCGACTGCCTCTCTCTTCGTCCGAAAATCCTAGTCTGTGCTGCGAAAGAGATGGAATGAGACTTCTTTGGTCGAGCTTCTTTCTTTGCCCTAGCTAAGCCGCGTTCAGACTGAAAGTAAAGTAAGGGGTGTAGCATCCTTCTGAGAGCCTTTCTTATCTTAGTCGAGTCAATCTTTGACGCAAATGTGATTATGTCACCTCCAAGCCAAGGTCACTCTCCTTGGATGCACACCACTCACTACTATACAAACATAAAGGCAAGCGCTTTTCTCAGACAAAAGGGGGCAACTGTGTACGTTTCATCATAAGACAGGGGATGAGAAATGATAAGGCTTTTGGAAGAGGAATATACCAATAAAGACTGAACTGCTTTCAAATGGCACTTCACCCCATATCTTATATGGTTAGCTTACTCATACCGGGGCATGCATGAAATAAGTGGCGCAAGGGGCTGGCAGCTGCTGAGTCTTCTCTTCACTAGCGCTCGAGAGTCCCTAAAGGCTTTACCAATAGATAACACACGGGATCTACCCGCATGTTTTTTTTTCAAAACGACGTCTCGCGATACGACTCCCCCGTATCAGCACCCTAACCCTGTACCCGAAACAGGAGCTGGAAAGAGGGGGAGTCAATAAGGGCATTCCTCGCCTAAAAAAAACATTCTTGGGACATACCATAAGAGTTGAATAGTCTTTTGTGAGCAACTTTGTGAATCAAGGGGCGGGCCCCGCAGACCCTGTTTTGAGATCCGCGGGTCATTGAAGTGAACATCAAATACCTTTATTCCATATGCATGTGCGCGCGGGGATCCAGCCCGATAAAAAAAGGACACTTCCAAAGGAAGCCGCTCCCCGAGACTAAGGGTTGTACCTAAACCGTTAACTCGTTAAAAGGAAGGAAGCAAAGGAAAGGCCCTTGGATAGGATAAAGAAGAAAAAAGCTGACTTTAATCTTAGTGTTTCGAAGCAACTCAAAGAGCAAGCGGGATACCCTTCAAATTAAAAAGCAAAGCTGTTGGCAGATCTTGAGATTATGTTCTTTTTTAATGATGGGTATTTTGAAATAGAATATACCTTGTGGTTTTTATTCATGAGCTAATGCGGCGCGAGGAGTATTCTGATCGCCCGAGCATCTCCATTCTGTCGCTAGCTGTGCAATTAGTCTAGCGCAAGTACAGTCCTTCCTAACCAAATGAGGAGAACATACCCGTTTATGGAGCCATATATGAAATATGAAAGCGGTCTTCGTGGGTTAGCAAAACTAAGCCCCGAGGAAGCCTTACCTTTAAATCTTAAAAATATAAGGACTAAAGTGCGCTGGTCTATTGGTCTTTCTTGTCGTTTCGAGCAGAGGCTCGAGAGTGTTTTCAGAAGGGTTTTTCCAGAAAGAAATTAAGAGTAAAGAGGTATACTTATACACATGCATGTCCAACCAGCGAATCGGCTGGAAGAAGGGTCTAGTATGGCAAATGCCACGCTCACTTCTCCTAAACTCTAAGACAAGGGCCCCTCCTTAATTAAAAGAGATTCCGCCTTTACTATGTGGGTTACTTACTCCTTTTTAAAAAAAGATACTTAATATTAGTACATTAATCGGCTAAAGTATGCTTCCTGCTTCTTTTCAAATGCGGGTAGGTATTAAACCCCTCTTTGTGGTTGAAATGAAGGGGTAATGCCCACATGAACTAAATTCGATGCTTAGTTTTGGACCAATTCAAAGGGTCTTGGTTAGAACACGCAAGCCCTTCTCTCTTTATAGTGCATGAGGAATTGTGCCTCTTTCTTTCACCGACTACGCTGGGGAAGTGGACTGGTTATATTAGGTTCTATATTAGCCTTTACAATACTTTTCTCCTTTATCGGATAGGACTGACTGTGCACCTATTCCTATGAAGGATTAGTCGGACGCATGCGGCTTCTTTTGGCAAACCTACAATGATATCAAGGGATCTCGTAAGAACAGTCGTTCGTAAAAAGCAGCTATTCTTGGCCCTGAGCTTAAGACGGATCGTCCTCGGCCTTGTCAACCATTGACGCAATGACCGAACAAGCAAGCAAAAGTTAACTAACTCGACCAATAGTGAGAGGGCGCGAGAATGAAGCAATAGAGCAAGAAAGGATGCCAACAAAAAAAGAAGCAGCCTTCGCCGGCCATAGATACAAAGGCGGTTTCATTGATAAATAGCCCGGTCTTCCCCGGATAGGTGGGAACGCACCTTCAAGACGCACTCTCCTAAAGAAAGCAAAGCAAGCTACTCCGGTATTAAAGGGGGGCAAGTCAAGACTACTAAACTATATTAGCCGGGACGAGGATGTTTACGCGGCAGTTGAAACAACAACTAGGATCGGTGATTCAGGATTCACCAAATGAGGGATGAAGCATCAATTCTAATCCGAAATATTCAGGTTCTTTTAAAAGTCACAACTAATTTGGTCATTGTAAATTCAATAACGATCCATAAAGGTAACCACCACGATCACGAGAAGCATAAGCTCGATTGGGATCTATATATGATATTGCAACTTAGTCAATAACTTTAACGGATACTCAGCCGCTCACTATGCTCCCCATGCTACTCACTCCGCGTTGGGGTGCTTTTTTTTTATTAGGCTCGGATGTTTCATTTGGGCCCGGGCATGAATCTGCCTATGTATCTGTATAATTGACTGCTTCAACCATTCAATCAACCGGCTCCGCTACTTGCTCAGATCTTGGGGAATAATGAAAAAAATTATATCTTCCCAGTGCGAAGAATGCATCGTAACATAACAAATATGCATAATTGTCTCTGAGAAAAAAAGAAAAAAGAATTTCGGCGATCCAACAATGGAGCCCCCCAAGCGCTATGAGTGCTGCGTATTATAAGGAAAGTTTTAAGGGTATTATTTTCTAAACGAAAAAGAGATCGATTCCTTTCCCCTGATCGTAGACCACCCTTACCGGGCCACAATACCTTAAAATATCTTTAGGCCCATCAAAAAAGGAGTTTGTAAGTATTTGGCACTGGATTGTCCCCGGATCTTCATGATGAGGTGGCTGATTCACAACCCAATTACCCTTTCAATCTTATGTAAATTCCCCACTTCCTCTTCTTTTGACTGTAAAGCAGCTGTAGACGCCGCTGATCGGTTATTGGTTTCGGATGCATAGGGCTCTGTATCCCTATATCTCTATTAGAAAAACACGCTCGGGGAGGAATTAGGCTCTTTTTTTCTTAACGGTCCGGAACTAACTACTCCTGCTGCATCTTGAACTGCTCGTCCAATTATCGCCTCCGCTTCTCTTGTCTCTGATCTTTGATCACTTAAAAATTTCCATATTACTCTCCTAACATGTAGTGGATTCGCAATTTCGTTGTTGGAACCGTGGAAAGTCTGGCGGCAAGCATAGGAGCTCAGGTCGAAAGCGAAGTGGAGTGAAGCAAGGAGATTTTCTTTTTTTCAGAAGTAATGCTTACTTAATTAGCTCGAGCGAGTCCTCTTCTTCTTGCGTAAAAAAATCTATTTCGTTAAATAGGTGAATCCTTAGATGACGGATCCCCAAGTCCCCACAACAGCTTCATACCACACTAAAACTACTAAATGTAAGAAAGATAGATGAGGAGCCCAGAGAGGAATTTAAATGGAATCTTCACTCTCGGTAGATCAGCAAGGTTAGACCACGAGGAGAGAGTGTTCCGAAATTCCGGGAGGGAAGAATTGAACATCTGATCCTTTAAATAAGGAATCCTACTCCATACGGTACAGCTTTCTAAAGTTTTTATAGTAAGGTCTTCATCTCTTCTGTTCTACCATGTGAAGTAGACCCCCCATATCTTTAGTCTTCCAGACCTAGCCAATGGCTACTTCAAATTAAAGTGCCATGTATATTAACACAACTCGGGCTAATCGACTCCCAGCCTAGCTAGACCTGGTGAAAGCAATCAAGCCAAAGCAAGACTGATTCCTTCAACGGCAAGAGCTGTAAATGAAATAACAGTGGTTATGCCGGCCTTTCCCCCCTTTTTTACTCCGATCCGGATTCCATTCTTCCTTCTCTCAATTAAACACGGGACTCCTTAAGAAGAAGCAGTTTTTTCATCCGCATCTGGTAGAGAAAGGAAGAAGTCTTACCTGAGTAAGCCTTAGGCCTTAAGGGACTCACTTTCCGACCCGGGTTCAATGATTAAGGAGTTTGAGTAAAGACCTTGGTTGAACATAGGGAAATGGATTTAGGAAAGCACGTACCATTCTTACTTTGAATTCTTAAATTAAGAAAGACCGGGCGAGATTTAGCTGTTTGAAGAATAGGAGCGGCTTTTGAAGACGAAATTGACGTAGAAAGAGGCAGCTGCAATTGCTCTTGTCGACTCTTCATGGCACGGTTGGCCAGGAATGAGAACAAAAGGAGTAAACGATTCTCTTGCTGGTTAAGCGCCAATCTCCGCATTCGAGCGATTCGTTCGTGCCATCCTTGGTTCTGGGTTCGAGTTGTCGGACTAGGAGCAGCTATATTATCCGCAGCAGATCTTATAGAAGAAGCCTTTTGGCTTTAGCTAGGCACCTTTTCATTATAGAATGTGAAGCTGTGAACAAAGAGTCTCTTGTCCCTTGTTAGGCTGCTCTGGCCCGGGTGTTTTTGGACGGTCGATTGGATCTGAGACTTTTTTCCACCCACTTGGTCTTCTTTATACTATATCCGGAAAAAGGAGAAGATCGAATTAGCTCTGAAAAGGAATCGAAAGCATCCAATCTGCTAAAAGTAGAAAATGAAATAAATTAAGGAATATAGCACCCTACCTTGCTTAGAGAGAGGGAAAGAGAAAGCAAGATAGCTGGATTTTCACTCTTGAGTGTTAGATCCATTCGCACCCAGAGGCAGAGCAAGGAAGGCCTTAGATCTTTGCTTGATAGCCGAGTCGGAGTAGCTCTTTTCGAACAAAGAAGAAATTAGCTAAGATTCAATTGATCCATATAGATACCAGTTAAACGAAAGGAAATAGCTTACGGGCTTAAGGCAGCTAGTGACTACTCTGAGGGTAAAAAAAGAATCCTTTCTCTGTTAATCCCCTTACTAGAATCCGATGTGATAGAAGGAGCTACTCCAGTTTAAGCCAAAGTCTTAAATAGCCGAACGAATTAGCCATAGAGCTCATACCCGGTGAAATATTTTATGATTTCTTTCTTGTTGACTGCTATATTTTAAATCAATAGGAAAATTCTGATTAATTAGATCTTAATCTGTAATATGAATATGACTCAATATGAAGTCTTTATGTAACCTCTCCATGCTAAAAACACAAGAAAGCATTTCAGCCCTAAAAGTATGCATAATAAGCGAAGTATCATTCAAACAGTAAGACTTACCAGACAGCTTTCTTCTCGTCGAGCTACTTTCTTTCCTCACCGTAACCGAAGCCGCCTCTGGTGTTGCAAGTCAAGCTAGCTTTCGGACTCTTACTTTACTTTTTTAGTCATCTACCAACTGTAAAAAAAAAAAAGATTTGCAGTTCCAGTTGAGCTCATCTTCCTGAAACGGGATGAGAGTCCCGCCAATCTTTCTAAAGTGATCCAGAGGTAGAGTTATTCGAGTCGGAGAATTATTTCTTTTATAGGTGGAAAGAGTCATTCTGTTATGAGGATCATTTCCTTACTTGCTTGCATGGATCCTACACGCGCTTCCTTTTGACTCATTTCATTATTTCAAGAATACAAGACAAAGAAGCATGCGGCAAGCACAGGTTGATGATCGGGGTGAAAGCTCAACTTCAAATTCAAAAGTGTGAATATCATGATGCCGATTCTAGTTCTATGGAATACTTTTTTACCGAAGTAATCAATATCGGTCGGTATCGCTCCTCAATTGTCCAAGAAGGATCTTCGTTCACTAGCTTGCCCATATCATATTAAGAGGGAAATCCTACATTAGGCTGATGATAGGAAACAAGGGGCCTCTCGAACCTCACTTTGATATCAAGGAAGTAATTTCGCGGATAGGACGGGCTTGAAAAGAAGCCAAGGTCGGTTAAATGTTTAACACGATTCTGATCCGATTTTAATTCGTTGGCCAACCAAGTGTAATTTCAACCACCCGTATTTGTGGCTTGCTTTCACACGTCAAATCTATAGGGGGACCAACATCCGTTTCCGAAGAAAAGATATCGTCCTCGATCTGTCTTTTAATCTTGACCATTCTCTCATTAATGCCAAATTAAATTTAACTCTTAGGATAGGTTGCTTTGATATTTAGCTTTAGACAGGACTGGGATCAAAGAACCAAAAAAAGACTTTCCAAGTGCTTTCCCGAAAAAAGTTTAAAGAGCTCACCCGGTTCTGGAGAGTAGTCTCGCCATCTCGCCAGCAAATGCACCTAATGCTAATGCTCGAACCTTTCTTTTTTAAGACGAAAAGCGGTTCCACAAGTATAGTTTCAACAAATTCCTCCTACTTCCTGCATTGCAGGAGATTCATTCAATAGAAAAAATGCTCTATATTCTCTCCTCTCACTGCATAACCTACCTTCCCTTAGTGCCTTCTGCTCTGCTGCGCTGCTTAAGTACTGGTATTGTGATTAAACCTTGGAAAAGGGGCATTTTACTCAGCTACTGAGATTTACTGACAAAGGATAAAGCGCTTAAATATCCAATTGAGTCTTGAACCCCAAGATTCAAAGCCAAAAAAGGTTAGGATTCTACCTCAATACTCGTTATTTATAAGCAATGTAATCTTTTCTCGTCTGCATAAAGATGATGACTTCTTTAGTATATAGCTCCACCTAGCTTCTTAACTTCTTTATCGAGTTAAAACATGCCGAGAATTTTAAAACTCAACCCCATATAATCAAGCTGCCTTTTTTTCCATGCCCGCGATTCATAATGTGATTTATGCAACAACAATAGAAAAAAAGCACTCACTACTTATCTTCTGTCTACTTGTTTCACACCAGCTCTTGTGTCTCAATTCACCAGACAAACAGTGGCCTTATTCTTTATAATAAGGGAGGGGGGTATGCATGAAATGAATCCTTTATACCGTCTATACATTTGCGGGGAATCCATTTTCATGCGTTCTTTTACCAGCCTCTCCTCTTGCTAGAAATTATACTTAGTGCTGGGTCTCCGCTGCCTAGAGTGGGTGTTGAAAACGAACATATCCTTTTTAGTTATTCCACTCTTTTGGTTGTATTGACTTGCGTTTGTCCTGACTCTATGTCTCTGAGCCTTTCAAACTCCAACATAGAATAGAGTGCACCAAGGGAGTGAGCCAGTTGTTAACGAAGCGAGCAAGCTGCTGAAGAAATGCGGATTGACGAGTATAGTTCTAAGAATAAGGCACGAGCACCCTAATTTTCCTGTTATCCTCGAGAATGGACATAAAAATAATATAAGGAACAAGTTTCGTGCCAATAGTATTAAAAGGATGCCCGTTGAAAACGTGTCCGAAGGTCAAGACCCTTAAAAGAGGCTGGCTTTTACTAAGAAGATAAAAAACTTAGGCTTTTTGGTACGAAATGAACGAAGGAGCGTAGCATATGAGGCGACCGATAGAATGGAATACCTAGAACGAGAAGAGGAATACTACAAAGAGGCTTACCGAGAGGCCGCCCTTCTTTAACGGGTAGGCAGGGTGACTTGTTGAGCAGAGTGAATACTAGGATTGGTTGAACGCATGTTGCGGATGTAGTTTTAATATTCCGTAAAAGCTCCGACAAAATCGTGAATAATAGGTAAGTTAATATAGTTAGGAGTCAAATACCCATGATCACGAAGACTAGAGCTGGACGTTGGTACGAACGAGAGTATAATAAAACTTTCCGCCAAAGGTATGAATTTGAGGGCTGAAGAAGCAAGTTGGCCTCTCTCTTTATAGTATAAAGAAGTTGACAATGAGAAAAAAGCTTAAAATATGTGTGATCCCGGTCCCATCGGGGTAGGCGAGGAAAGGCTTTGCCCACATGTACTTACAGGGGAGAATTCCTCAAGAATATTAAAGATAGGAAGTGAGCAAGAGAACAATCAGGTAAATGAGGGCACGAGCCTGGTTGGATAGAACGAGCGAGGTGAGGCGGGTATGCTTTTTTGATCGGTTGGGTAAGACCGGTTTAGCTTGTCCCTTTGTCGGATGAGTTCTTACTAAAGCAAAAAAGGGGAGCTCCTTAACGTAGAGTATCCCGCGCCGATACATAAATAAAGAAGTTTAAACCGTTCATCCCGTGGAAATCTATCTGCCCAGCTTAATTAGTATAACAATAATAAAGTCTTTCTTTCCTATCAGTGCGAGACAAGCTCTTTTACTGAAACAGACTCATATGATGGTATATTCATATCCCTAACTAGACTAATAGATAGAGGAATAAGCGTTCGACAAGAACCTTGGTAGTGCCAACTATCCGAAGAAGCCTTTTTAAGTAGGAGTAGAGCTGTGCAGACACTACCAGTAAGTTAGCTTTTCATGGAAGTTAAGCAAGCCCTTTCTTTATTGTAGACTCACTTTACCTGAGACGAACTTGCCGTTCACCTTTTACGTCCTATTATAGTAATCTACCTCTCAGATACTATAGTAACGGAATCTCGCTACGGGTGACTAGTAACTTACTTGTCACCAAGAAACTACTCCATTAAAAAGTCCTTTGCCCTACCAGTCTTTGTATTGAAATATCTGGGGTCGAGAGAAACTTGTGCAGCGAGTTGGCTGTTAGTAGAACAAGACGCTCAAATTTTTCACCAATTCCTATGCTAAAATCATTTTTCATTGAAATAAAGATATACGCGGAGCACCCTTTTCATCGACTTAGGGCGTGGTAATTAGAGTCCAAATGGAATTAATTGCGTTAGTAATAATGTATTAGTTTTGCAAAGTTAAATAAGATAAGCACTCCCATCTCACGTAACTTATAGGAGAAGCATAACATATAAAGAGCATCTGAACGTATGTATAAACGAAGCGGTATCTGCCGAACTAGCTACAAAAAATGTCCAAAAAAGAAAGAGGCCCATATAGTAAAGAGGCTTTCAAACTGGCTTTATACTCTGGGGTTTGCTCTCACGTACTTCATGCTTTAACCTTTATACTCATTTATACTCAAAAGAAGACCCCTTTTGTTTTTGGCGAATAGGAGGATGGAGTCAAAAAAAGCAGAAATTCCACCAATTTAAAAGATGGCCAGCCCAGAGAATTACAGTTCGATCGACCATAATCTTAGAATGGGATTTTAGACGGGCTGCATTACCAATGCATATTTTTCTTGTCTTAATCCCCTTGATTGGCTTTTAAGCTTCTCCACCTCGCATAATGTCCCAAGCGAGCATTCTTAAAGGGCGGGTTTACACGAGAGTCTTCTTTCTTTTCCCATTTCAGTAGGCTATTAGTCCTTTCCTTATTATAAGATTTAAATGTAGATAGCATAGCCATTGAATTTTTTCCAACAAGCACTTGGATTCACTCTGTCCTTGCAGTAATTCTTCTAGCTCGGCTTGCAACTTTCATTTAACTCGCTAAAGAGCACCCCTCGCTTCTTCGTTCCGTTCTTTACTCGTTCTAACCTGCTTGTCCTTTTTTTTAGCATCTAGCCCCTTACTTTTGTTTAGTGTAGGCTGACTGTTAGCACCGATCCTATTAGTTCTGCTTTATTTACTAAGATCATCACTGTGCCTTTTCTTATAGTCATACATTATGCTTGCGCCCAATTCCCTATCTGAGTCACTTGACCGGCTCACTCCCTCGAAACTCCCTTGCTTGGGTACTCCTTTAAATTGCTGAAGTACTTCGAAAGGTTCTGACTCCTAGCTAATTAGAAGGGCACAGCGGCTTACTTCTCATCTCGCAACAACCAGATAAGATCTTTATTTATCTTTATTTATAAGGGCTTTTGTTCACAACATTCGGGAAGACAGTCTCTTTCCTCTTCCTGTTATCTTTTCTTGTTATTTCTTTTTTTTTACTTCACTCATATAAGAAGAGGGCGTTTTGTTTTTTCTTCTATTTACTTTATCTATTTAATATGCAAGTCTCCTTAGGAGCATAACACCTGTATTCTCCAAGAGCCGAGCTCGAAGTAACAACGTAACGTAGGGGCTGTGTTAGAAACTAAACGAAAGAAAAGTAAGAGCAAAGATGTCAATTGCGGTAAAATCTCATCTCGAGAACCTAGCACAATATATACTTTAGCGAGTTCCTTCGGTCTGTCTTTTGATAAACACAGAACAGCCAACCTCTCTCCATTCCCCTTTGGTAACAAGAGATTGAGAATTCTAATATTTTAGAGCTAGCTTGCATTTGAAAAAACACAAGACTCCGAGGCGCAAGGGGATCACAAATCGCTGAGCCTCTCGAAGCTGGCCTGAAAGCCGCCTATGGTTTAAAACTTATCTATCTAACTAAAATGCGTGTGTTATTCGCAAACCCTATTTCTAGACGGGATTACTCTTTTATTCCTTTCTTTCTTTCTCTTCTTGAACCGCTCTCTTTCAATCTCCATGGGAGAGCCTGGTTTTGCTTTACCTTGGAAATGTATTTAAGAATTTTTATAGGCAAAACTCTTAAACAAAGAGAGTGTCTCGGGTAGTTTGCATCTCACTTTTCCCAGATTTAAAAGGAAAGAGCCCAGTCCCCCAATCTCCCGCAGACAACGAAGCCCTTAATAATATAATGAAAAAAAAGACCTCGGGCCAATGCTTCTAAGCCCACTCTAAAGGGTATCAACTAGCACTTAAGCAAGAGAAGTGACCTAGCCCCGGGCCATATGAGTTCACTTTGACCCGGAGCACCCCACGGAAAGAGCTCATCTTCTTCTCTTGGGTTTTATCCTCTTCTCTACCCTAAAACTATGATCAATTCAAATACTACCGCCCTTCTCTTGAAAATCTATAGGACACTGCTTAATAACCGTTCTGGAGGGTATGCAATATTTCGACTAAAAGGATAGGGGGAAGAGGGGTAGAAGATCAGACTTCAATCCTAAGATAGGAGCCAGCCTAGCTTGAGTAAGAGATTCCCAGTCATCAGAAGAAGGGCAGGGATTGCTGAGAAAGATTCCTGTGTATGCCTTTCGTAAAAAAATTCCTTTCGGGTGTGGGTGCTTAGTCGCGTTCCGATTCTTAAGCACGGATTAGGGGTGCCCTAGTTTAGTTCTATATATGAGAAAGTTGACTGCGAAAGAAAAAACCCCGCTTTGATGGTAATGTCTACCTATTAATTAATTCAAATCGAACCCTCTTCTATGTGTTTGTGAGCAAACTACATTTCTCTTTCGAGCAGCTCTCTTTTTCCCCCCTTTTTTGCTTATGGCACATGTGGTTTAAACTGGGGATTCCTCCTAACCAGTGACTCGAGCTTGATCGATCACGCTACTATTCTCTACGTGTTAATCCGAGTCTATCCTATTAAACTTTTTAAAGGTCTGTAACCGCTATCCATTCCTCAATTCTTAAGGGCATTGGTTTCGATTCAACTAGCACGTAACCGGCTCTAGGGGATTTTTTCCAGCCAGAATTCTATGCGCGAGGCAAGTAAAAAAGTCTATTCCCCTATCTTATCTATTTAATGGGAAGACTGCTTGCGCAGAATGCATACCAGGCTTTGCTTCCTGTGTTAGCGAATGGAGTTTTTGTTAGAACTCATTGGGTTCATGCCATGCCCCGAATGAAAACCCTAAGGAAATGTCTCAATTTCAGCTGCTAATGAGCCAGCTCTGACTTCGCTTCTTTATTTTATTTTATTTTTTTAGAGGAATGAAGGCCTGTCCTATCTCGCCCACTTTAAGAGAACTGGGATCAATGAACCAAAATAAAGATAGGATTGCCTGGTTTAAGGGCGAGATTATGAATTTCGTTTCCATCTCTATAACTATAAAGTTTGGAATTTCTCTCATTTTTAGTCTTATTTTTGGTGGATTGCCCGTTTAGCTTACAATTTAATCTATAACAACAGCATTCATTCCGCGGGCCCTCCCCCGTCAGCTAGAAGATATAATTCCATGAGACTAAGGAAGCCAAGTGCTTTTTTTATAAAAGACCGCTCATTGGTCTTAGCTGGACTATTCCGAAGAATAAGAAGATTTTAGAATAAATAAGAAATCTACTCCCATACTTGATCCCTCATACAATAAAGCGGGGAATTTGAACCCAGCTAGCTACCTAACTTATGGTTTACTGATTGATCGGGGCGTTATTGAGAACTGGACTTCGCTTCGCTCCCACTTTATAGGGTTGACCTCCTTCTCTTATACTTGGATCCCGCAATCTTCTAATTTAAGGAGGGCACTTAATGGAACGGGCGGGGTTGTTTTAAATCCGAAAGTCAATTAAAAGAAAGAAACTCGGGAAGATAAAGAAGGCTTTCCAGGCATCCTATTCATTAAGACTAGCTCTTTTCTTGGTAGCCTTTCTACGATACGCTTGTGAGTTATCCCTTTCTTCACATCCTGATCACCCAGCGTAGTACATTCATTAACAAGGGATGGCTTTCGACCACATCTTGGCTCAGGACACTGGCTCAAGCAAGACCCCCCTCTGGCTATTCCCATGATAGTTTCAATCAAAGCAAGTTTTTTTACTGGAGATAATATGTTAAAAAATTTCGAAGAACCAGGTCAACACCCCACGAAAGATTCTTTAGAGTTTTTTTTTCTAAAAAAAAAATAAAGAGAAGGAGAATTTTCTACCCTATTTAAAAGGGCGAATCAAGGGCGATTGCATAGGAGTGAAGGCATCAACCTCATGAAGATTGATAGAAAATATTTTGACATTCTATCTGTCCTCATTAGATATTTGTTCGGTAGCCTTTTGAGCTTTCCCTTACCGGGGGCACTAGACAAAATAGAATGAGCACAGTCATATACTTCTTTTCCTTTTTCAGAATGCATAAAAATATAGCTGTCCCTTCCCTCCGAAGCTAGAGAATGGATCGGGAAATTTCCCTCTTTCTTTAACATTTAATGTGAGCCCTTTCTTTGTTTTTTGCGGAATGTACATAGGAGAAGGCTGTCTTCGCCTTTGCCATCTTTTCTTTGGGTACTGATCCTTCGAAATAGAATAGAACAAGCATACATAAGAGAAAAAGAGAAAGAAGTGCCAGGAGCCATAGCTCTAAGTTCGGAATTTATGTTCTGATTTTTTACTCATTGATAGCCCTAACCTGTGAGACGAGTTGAAAAGAAAAAACCCGTGGAACTACAATTTTTTGACCTGTTAGATCTGGGACACTTAGCGCATTTGCTCTCACAAGACGCAAACCTAAGCAAAAAGATCTTGGAAATTCCTCCAGGTATATTTAAAATGGGTTCTCACTTTTGCACCACTTTACATAACATTTCTATGGAATTGGACCCACCGCTCTTCAATCTACGGGCTTGAGCTAGAGATTGAGCTCCAATCTCTATTTATATGATCATAAGAAATTTCACAGGATTGTTATCAGGGCCAGAGGGAAGGCTGGTTGATAGATCTCCTAGAAGTAATAAAAAAGCTTCTCGCCCAAAGACTAGCTAGTGCCGGCTTAAATGTCTTTCGAAAAGAGCTCGGGAATAAGAACCAAAGTGTGAAGTGAGCCTGACCAACTACTTACCTTACCTAGAAGCAGATCCTCCTGTAACTACATTCGCCTTTATATTATAGAGGGCTTTTTAAGGTTCGGCTTATGTAAACAGAGATAAAATATAACGACAAGTAAAGGAGCAATCTCATCTGGCAGCAGGTGAGCTAGCGTCCTCTTTTCAGAGAGGTTAGCAAAATGCTATCCGATGAAAAAACTCATAAAGGCTGTAAGAGAGGAGAAGTATCTTAAGGCGAACAGGAGAATGAGACCAAAAAGCTTTTGTCGAAAGAAGATACTACTAGGTCGAAGACGAGCACGAGGTAGTTGCAGATCGATCCGGTGAATTTGAAGCCGCGACTGATCCAGATGAAGGCTAAGTTTAGGCAGCAGCTCCCACTCCCACGGAGCAACCAGAACAAAAACGACGAACAGCTATGCCAACTCGAGCTAGAACGGGAAAGTACGAAAAAAAAGTTTTGGTGAAGATGATCGACCAGGCGATCCGGTAGTTATGGATGAATTCAAAGAAAAAAGCAGGAGTACGGCTGATTCGCCTTTGATCTTTGATAAGGTAAAGCTCTAACGAGAAAGCAGCAGGTCGAAGCATTCTTTTTTTTCTTGGTACATAAGAAAGCACAAGTTATACAATCCCAATTCTCTATAATTAAAGGGGGCTCAGGAGATCAGACAGGGTAATTAGTATACTTCCCCGATCTTGGCATAGGTTTACACCGGGTTACACCCTATTTCATAGGAAATATAAAGAAAATTATATGGGAGTTCCAGGTTAAATCCTGGAAACTTCCGAAAAGACTAGTACAATCTATTATATATAGAGGGGTTCCCCATCTTTGCTTTGAGCGCGGGAAAGCACTCGACGAGGATCTTCTGCCCCTTTCTTTGCCTATATTCTCCTAATATCACAGGCAATCCGTCTATTTATGCGTTTATTCGCCTCACTTCTAATGAACCAAACGCACTCAAGTACTCTTTTTGCTTGCGAAAAGCTTCTTCCGCCTCATGAGGATGAATCCGATCCTGGAAATAGAAAGAAAAGAGGGGTACCCTACTCGCTCTCGCGGATGTGATGTATTGGAAAATAACTGAGGATCGCTCCTTATTATACAATTATACAAAGTCTGGGTTTCTGAAAAGCATATCCTGACGAAACGGGCCCAGTATTTATTCCAGAAGAGACTCTCATTTAAATTAAAATAATACAAGACAAGTAAGGATAGAGTCAGCATGAGTGGGACCAAAGAAACAATTATTGACTCTTAAAATAAATAAATAAAAGATAGAAATCTTTTTTGAACCTGTCCCATAAAATCGAGAGCAGAGCATGGCGTGGGCTTAGCCGTAGCGAGGGGCGAGAAACCTTGAGTACATGAATTCCTTCTCTAACAACGAAGGGGGACGGGGTGAGATATGTAGGCGGCGGGTAGGTAGAACCCTGATCTCCAACAGCAGCTTCAATCAAAGTTTCGGCTGATTAAATTGCTTCTTTTGTTTTGAACTTTAATTTTTCTTTTTCTTTCGGCCTGTTCGGCGAATGCCTATATTCTTTCAGCGAAACCCTCCTTTCTACCCATCCCCATTAGTTGGGATGCGTTTCGATTTCATCTTCAACCGCACGAATCTCATTCTTTCTCTACCCCGATGTTTACAGCAACGGTACAGCCTCAAGGGATTTTATATTTGTGAAAATCTGATGCTTCTTGAACAGACCTACTATACTTACTAAAAAACTATAAAATAGAAAGACTTGTGAAGGGTAGCAACTCCGAAATAAGATAGGAAAGTGTGCACCTCATGCCCATGCCATTCTGACATATAAGAATATGAATCATCTGGACACATAAAGAGCATATCTAGATGAATCCGTGTAAACATAGAGGGGTCAAATTCCCCTTTGTGTTTTTTCTTCCAAGATAGATAACAAGTGGAGTCTTTCACCTGCCTAAAGAGAAGCATCAACTACGACTTCAGCAATTAAAACCTCGTATTCATGCCTTACCCGCAGCGCCCTTCTTAATTGGATCGGCTAATCTGGTTTCGTGCCTTAAAAAAAAGAAGAAGGCTGGCTTACTCTTTCTTGCGGAAATTCTTCAAATAAAAGCACTGCAGTCAAGTACTGAAATGGAACGAGTTAAAGATAAGGAAGCCGCCATCCTACAATGCCGGGCCCGGGCAGCTTCATTCGTCTCGGCTTATCATGATCCTCGGGAAAGCTCCTACTATAGGGGCATCCCGCTTGTTAAGTATTAACCCCTCTTTTTTAACTGTTGTTAACGGGGAATATCCGTTTAGACTGGTAGTAAAGGGACAAGCATAAGCGGCAAGAACGGGAGAGGATGCTCTCGAGAAAAAGAACCAATCCCGGTAAGAAATGCCCACGCAGAGGATTCTTCGACCAACAAGTTCACGGGACTCGTTGTTCAGTCCAGCTCAATCCTAGCCATGCATCCAGTCATAAATTGTGGTGGGTGAGGCAATATCTTGTTCTGAGGTGAATAGAAGACTATCCCAACGTAGTCAAGAACCCAGTACTCAAGTTTATTCTGATCGTATCGTTAAGTATGCGCATAAATTTTGTATAATAGGTAAAGAGGATTTAATTGCATTCCCGAGCACCTTAGTTAAGAGAAGGCTGCGCCCATAGCCTTCTTTTTTATCTTTCTAGTTATAGATGAAAAGATCATTCAAGAAGACGAGTTCACAAACTAGCCATAGATTGGAAAGCCAGACTTCGACTCATTCCGCGGTTCAAGTAGTCTAAGAGTGCTGTTCATTAAAGCTTTTCTTTTTTATAAACTTTAAAATATAGTCTTTCATCGCTTGTTGGAATCCATTCAGATTGAGAAGCACTCTCCTGGTGTAGTTTAACAGCGAGGCTTCTTTTCTTGCTAGCCCGCTTAGAAACTTCGAAGGATTCTGTGAGAACAGTGATCACTGCTGTACTGTACTTTTATTAGATAAATCAGTGGCTTGATTGAACCTTCTTGAGTTCCGGACTAGAAAGAAGCATTGAAAGAAGCGGCAAAGCAACAGCTGATTAAAGTTACCACGAGCTTTAGACAATAAGCCACGCGCCTCTTAATATGACTATGAAAGTCAAGTCCTTTGATTACAGACTATACTCGCTCGATATTGATATCGCTGGGTCGAGTTAATCAGGCTCTGTTAATGCGTCAACTCGGGAAAGACACTAAAGCGTGGTCGCCACTTTTATCTAATAATAGAGTTGCTCCGGCCTATAAAATAAAGGCATTCCTGCCATGAAAAAGGGAAAAAGAGAGCACTATTAAATTAAATAGGGAACGAATCCGGCTTAACTTTTTCCAGTTCCGTATGGGATGGTTATCTATTAACAAAACTAAGTTGATAAGAGTAAGGATTCTAAGCCTTAAATACGTCAACAGCCGCATTCTCCCTCCCTTCGACCTATATCCTATCCAGTCTCATCCCTTACTGTCTGTGGCTATATATCAGATTCTAAGCATAGGAAGATAAGACGGCTATTAGGACCGCCCTTGGTTTTCCCGCGATTTCACTTGTGATATCTGGCCTTTCCTTTCAACCCGTAACGGCAGAGGAAGAGCCCGAAATTATAGATTTATCTTTAGAAATTCCGAGATCAGGACTATTTAGCTTGCTTAGATTAAAAGGACTTGGTAGACGCGTTCCGAGATTACCAATTTAAACATGAATTCAAAGGTAAGTTGGCTCATCAAGTTGAAACTACTGCCCGTTCAAGCGGAACATCCTACTCAAGTCTCAAGCCGAGGCGCTGCCTCTATTATCTGACTTTTTCCAGTCCTAACCTAACTATAGTTCACCATTCTATTAAAGCTTTGAAATTGAGGTCATATCCAAATAGATCCATGAATTAGCTTTTAGGTTGGGGGGTCGGGTTGGATAAATTAAATTTCTGAATTTGCCAAGCCTTTTTCTTCTCGTTTATTTTGTGTGGCTCATCTAGGAGTCGACCTCGAATCTCTTCGTTCTGTCTTTATGGCATCAAGCTTAGGAAATTTTATTCTGACATCCGGGGGCGCTACGGCTCGAACACCTTCTTTTTTTTTTTTTTTAAGTCTTCCCATCCAATTCCTGTCCCTAATTCTCCTTTCCCTATACCACAGAATTTCATTTCAGCACTGATCTCTTCTGTCTTGATCTAGCATCTATAATCTAGTCGGCATCCGTTCTATGAAAATATTTAATCTTTCCGCCGATAAAGGAAGGCTTCTCGTTATGCGCTCCGTTGCTTGCCACTTCGGTTCTCCGCCGATAACTTCTAAGCCAGGGGTCCCTATTAGGAAAGCACTTTAAGAATAAAAAAAAATCTTTCTATAACTGTAAAACTATAAAAAAGAAAAAGCAAAATCATTATAAACAAGGGGTCAATCCTTTAAATCCGCTGAATGTAGGTGTGCAAAGGCCTAAATAAAAGTAAGCTATATTTAAGGATAGTTATAGGAATCTTAGTTTTAGCAAATGCGATGATAAATGAACTTTACCTCAATCGTATGGGAAACTCGATCCATTGTTTTCTTTTTACAGGCGCAACTACTTTACTTCATTCATCCGTGTTTGCTTCAATTGCCTTTTCCAATTGTCCTTTTTTAATACTAGATTTACTAGGGATATAACCTTTTTAGAAAGCAACTTGCTTCCTCGCTTTTCTTATTCTTATAACTAAGAATAACTTTACTCCTGCATTTTTCAAAAAGGGCCTGTCTCGCTTTCTTCCTTCTTCAACAAAAGCACGGAAAATCAAAAAGACTATACCAAGATTCTTTTAAAGATTATTTTCCATAATAGTAAAATAAAAAAGATGTAGTTTTTTTTTGGAAGGTGCAAAATCAAAAGAAGAAAGAAAGCAGATAGGGAATAAATCTTAGAAACGCGAGCATGTTTTTTTTTTCACATAAGGTCCTCTCTTTGCTGATGGGGCGAGTAAAGGCTACGAAAAGATAAGGTGCGCCAAAGTAATAAAAAGAGTAATTTTTATAAAAATATCAACAGAAAATAATACATTTCATTGACATATATAAGAACAAGAAAATTCAAGCTTAAAATAAGACGCGCAGTTTGCTTAACACGTAACCTTATAGAGCAGCTTAGAAAGGGGAATCACTCGAACAGAGACCACCTACCTTACTTGCCATTTGGTAGGCAGGGAACGGGAGCCCGAGCTAGCAAGATTAGAATTAGACGCGGAAAGACAAAGAAAGTAAAAGGAAAATTTATAGTTGCGTGCTGCACTTACGAGGGAGTGCCCGTGAGATACTGGAGGTGTAAGTACCGTGAGATGTGAAGCGAGATCGTACGAAAGGAAAAGGCTTTGACTTACCATAACCTTTTCATAATATAAGGCCTATAATAGGGAGTCAACCTTCTTATTGATTAGGTCTCTTTTAGGCTTAGCTCGTTAAGAAGCAAGCTCTTTGGAAGGAATCTCTTTCTTATTTTTTTTCTTTCTTAATGCCTAGTATGAAGAAGGAGATCAAGACATTTACTTCGAATTTCGGCCCCCAACATCCTGCTGCTCATGGTGTTTCGCGATTAGTTTTGGAAATGAATGGTGAAGTGGTCGAACGTGCGGAACCCCATATTGGATTACTCCAGTGCGGCACGCAGCCACTGACGCCGAGTCGGCTCCTATGCCGCTAGCTACGCCCAGCTTGGTCCCCGATGGAGGCTATGTAGTTATGAGCACTGGCCCCGATCTAAGGCTTAAAGCGTTTTATCAACTCAAGCGAACTGCCTTATTACGACATTCAGGGCAAAGGTTGTGAAGGTGGCCTCGTTATCTACATTTTTGGTTTTATACCTGGGTCTTTTTTCCGAGCGTTGTTGGGTTCTGGAGTGCCTGTCAAGGGCCTTAACGCATACCCCGGGGTGATCATCACCACCTACACCTCACATCTTGGCACAGTGTAACGTGTAACCCGTTTGCTGTCTAATTTAATTACATTCCTTGCTTGCTTAAAGCCTAAGCACGATAGACAACCCGCCGATACAGCCCTCGGGGAGGATGGCACTACTGGCAAAGACTGTCTGTCGAAAAGGCTGCAGGCGCGAAGCGTGGTGGGCCCGGGCCTAGGGAGCAAGCATAGGGCTTAACCCGGACGGTAGAAGAGCCAAGAGAGGCCAGGTCATTTGACAGAAAAGGCATTTATATTTTAGGCTTTTTACCTTTTAGAAAGCTGCTTCTAAGCTTTAGCGGGTAAAGGAGTCAAAGTGCATGAATTCATAGAAAGGAGAGTTAACGTTCCAAGAGACATCGCTGGCTATACGCGAAATTCTCTCTTGTTATGTTCAATTTATGGGTCGGTAGTCTAATAGTAGTACTGCTGTGCCACCTCGAATGGCGCGAGCCGCATGCTGGGAGACCCGCACGTACGGTTTTTAGGGGGATCTGGTCGAAATACTGGCCGGCGCTCACCCGACTAGAGGTACTGAGAAATTAATAGAGTACAAAACTTATCTTCAAGCTTTACCCTATTTTGATCGTTTAGAGGGCGATCGCGTAGTCACTGAATGAAGTCCTCCGGTTCTTTCGGGGATGCTGCAGACCCGCAGCGAAGAAGAGATGACTAAGTGACATATAGAATATGTCGCCGACAAGAGCATGTCGTCAAAGGAGATCAAAGGTATAGCCATCCACTAAGACTATAGATATCTCCCATTACATCCTCGAGTGGCAGTCAAACGCAGACGTGAATGCGAGATGCCAGCAGAATGATCAGTCGGACAGAGGTAAAGGGCTTCTTACCCACCGCCTCTTTACTTGTGTGGCGGAGATATAAAGCGAGTGCACCAGAAAAGAGAGAAAGAAGAAAGGTAACTAAGTAGATTCCATGGCGAAGCATCCAAAGCATAACTGCACACTCACAAGACCTTTGCGAAGAGAGAAGAGCATTCGGCGAAACCGGTGAACTACACTCACTTATGGTCGGATCAAGGCAAGTCAGTGTGGGGCAGAGGGCTCGTGGTACCTACAGACCTTCTTATATACTTTGAGAACCGCCTGAGCAGAGAGAAGGCAGCAGGGAAGGAGCGCCTCAGATAGAATCCAGACAAAGATTCTCTTTCGCGCAGTGCGAGAGAAGAGACTAGAAAATCGTAAGCTCAGAAAGAAGCTTACCCTTGGGGGGCAATTACTTGAGTTAATTAGGTCTACTTCCTTTTTTCATCATCCTTTGTCTAAGTTAACTATTTTTAGTTAGTATAGCCGTGTTATGGGCGACCTTCTTGCACGGTTCGTGGAGCACTTGTGTATTTGAGTCAAGTGAAGGTGTACAAGAAAGCTGTATCTATGTTCTGATTTCTTGGTTCCGTCGTTGACCCTATTTATGTTTCTATGATGGCCCAAGAGCACGCTTATTCTTCAGCGGTGGAGAGCCTTTTGAATTGCGAGGTCCCGTTGCGGGCTCAATATATACGCGTCCTATTCTGTGAAATAACTCGGCTTTTAAATCATTTACTTGCTTTAACTACTCATGCTATGGATGTGGGAGCGTTAACTCCCTTTCTTTGGGCTTTTGAAGAGCGTGAGAAATTGTTAGAATTCTATGAGCGAGTTTCGGGAGCCCGGATGCATGCCAGTTTCATACGACCAGGTGGGGTGGCACAAGATCTGCCTCTTGGCTTATGTCGAGATATTGATTCCTTCACACAACAATTTCCTTCTCGTATTGATGAATTAGAAGAGATGTCAACCGCAAACCGTATCTGGAAAGACCGATTGGTCGATATTGGTACTGTGACTGCGGAGCAAGCGAAGTCTTGGGGCTTCAGTGGTGTAATGTTAAGAGGTTCAGGGGTATGTTGGGATTTGAGAA